>CM017894.1:14219781-14527281 GCA_008369825.1 Triplophysa tibetana
AGAGAATTGATTTTGTAATAATAAAGCATGATCTTTGAATAGGGAGAGAGAGAGATGGCTTTCTATCAAAGGGCGAGTGTTACAATGAAAAGGTTTAATTTTTCCGCCTTTGGAAAGCTTCACCGTGACGTCACTTAACATCAAGAGGATTTCTTAAAATAACCTCGGGGCTTCCGAGTACGCCATTTATGCCAACTGCATTTTGATGCTGAGACGCCCAGGAGATAACAAGCTCTGAAATGTAGCTTTAAACATCTAAACATCTCTAAATCAGGACGTTTTTCATTCAAGTTTAATATCTATACAGTAGAACTTCTTCACCTCTTGGGGTTTGGAATTGAGCCCCTGCGGACCCTTCTGTTCTCATATTCTTTTCTCACTCCAGAATGCTTTATTAATATCATTTACTTGAAACTCAGTCAGACGGGAAACGTATTAGATTGCAATACACAAAAAGGAGTTTTAACAAGCAAACAAACAAACATAATATATGGGTGGTTGAAAAATAAATTGCACGTGCAAAAAACAATGATTATGAATCTCTTATTTTAATATATATTATACATAAAAGTATTGATAATATATATTTTTAACAGTATATTTTTTGCTGTCACACTATAGGATGCATGGTACGGATTACCCACGCAGGAGCTCCAATAAGAACAACAATAATAATGAAATTCCACTTAAATCCAATCACTAGACCTCAGCGATCACATTTGTTGTTTTGATTTTCCTCTCTTTATTTCCTCAAGAATCTGGTGTTGAATTTGCCCGGCAGTTTTTCTAAGCAGGGACCGCCGGCTTACCGTTTCATCTATTATGTTGTCCTCAGATTCACCCAACTCGGCCCGTGAATGCACCTCCAGCAATTCAGACAATGAGAATTGAGCCGGGCTGCTGTGAAACTTATTCCATCAAAAGTTGCCACAAACTACATTAACTTGTTAATCCACTCTGAAATGACTGTCGCCCTTCAGGAAACCGGCGAAGGTTGAACCTGACTGTTAGCTTGCTTCATTTCAATTTATTAAGACCGCTTAAGAAGTCTTTAGAGAGAGAGAGACGCATAATGTATGACTGCTTTCCAAGACAATCTTCATCCCTTCTTTATTTTTCCCATGCCGGGCTGTTTTGCCTGTTTCAAATGTACAATGTTATACCTTCTTAATACTATCTACCTCTCTTAATTTCTCTTATTAGTCCTATTAATGTTCAGAACCGGTTTTCGACTATTTCTTCTGTGGAATACAAAAAAGATATTTTGAGAAATGTCTTTGTCGTTTTGTGTCCATACAATGAAAGTCAATGGGGTCCAATGTTGTTTGGTCACCAACATTCTTCAAAATACGTTCTTTTGTGTTCAGCAGAAGAAAGAAAAAGTTTGAAATGACACGAGGGTGATTAAATGAAGAAAAAGTCTTATTTTTTTCATTCTGTATAAATCTAGTTGTTTCTATTTTCTGATGTGCGCAGCCGATTGTGTATCCCAATATCACCTCATAATAGCAATTTTCATAAATCATACAAACTTTCCCGGGCTTGTTGGTTATGTTATTTATGAGAGTAATGGTAATCACTACCTGAGTCTTTCCAATAAATTGAGTCCTTCTAATTGTACTAAAACGCTTTCAAAGAGCTCCCAGATGCAAACGGCCGTCTCATGAACGATCAGCCCGGCGCCTCTGAACGAAGAGGGCAAGATATCTCCACATTAGCTGATGGTAATTCCTTTGAACAGCTGCCTGCTCACTCCTGAGATATATTTCACGAACCGCCTCCGGAGCAGACGCGTTTAGTGTCATCCCCGTTACCGTGTGGTACCCGTCCACTTACGCATGCCCCTTAGTCGACCTGGTTGGCAAGCGCCGCGAACAGATGGAAAGAGTCAAGCGAATCCATTTAGGAACTGAATGCGGATGCTTTTTTGCGGCCAAATGAGAAACGTATTTCCAATGTACGACACAGAAGCTGTGACCTGGAACTGTTGAGCTCTCGGCTCGGTCATGCACGGTTCAGATTTACGACATGTAGTTTTGTTAGAATGCGAGTCCATAGAACACGCATTCTTGATGTAGAGTTTGTTAATAGTTGTCGGTCATGTCGTTCAATTGCTAGATCACAGCATAACTCATCGATTTATTTGATTTCCAGGAATCACATACTGCTAAATATATGCGACTTGAATGGAATATAGTCGCTGTGCCAAATGCGTCAATGCAAGATCCGGCGCATTGCGTCAGATTGGATTCTGGAAAATAATTGTAGACTTTTATGCAATGGCCATTGTGCTTTTTATGACATTTTACGCCAGTGCACAAAAAAGGTTACCTTATCTTATTTGCTAAAAGCTTGCGATCCCCTTTAATCATGCACTACATTAGCTAAAATTGTGATGGATGGCTCTGAAATAAAGTCCTTGTTTACAGCACAAACATATCTTTCTTTGCAAATTTGGATGGTTATAGACAGATATTGATTTAAGAGATGTTTGTTTACATTGCAGTATCGATTCCTGTAGTGGATGCGGAAGTTATTCATTAAATGACTACCGAATCATGCATGCATTCAGACACACGGCATGGTCAAAAACGCATTCAGCATTTTAAAGAGCTTGAAGCAATGTGGTCAAGCGTTACAGTAGATGGTAAAAAATTGCGCCCTAGAGAAAATCGTTTTAGTTTTTCTTTAAGGGAGCGGAGTGTTAATGGTCCAGTCTATGAAATGTAGCGGCATCTAGTGGTCAGCTTTTGAATTGCAACCAACGGCTCTCTCCACCCCTCCCTTTGAAGCACTGCAGAACAAAGATGTCGTAACGTTTTCGCGTCTTTGCCGAAGGAGATAGCGTATCTATGAAATGCACTCTGTTGAGAAGTTTGCGCGTTTGGGGATACTGTAGAAACAATATGACGAATTTCACTCAGGATCATTCTAAGGTAATAAAAACACAACGCTTAATTACGTAAGGTCTTTACACACCTCTGAAGACATAATTATGTACATTACATTGCATTTATCTCATTAGACTCTCCAAAAATGTATCTTTCATGCATTTCTAAATATTTCACAATACATTAAAAAAATTGACAAACCTTCCCAGTTGCTTAATTATTATAGCACAATTTGAGAGACTCTTCAGTGAAATTATAAGCGTGCTTAAAATTCACAGTTGTTGTCTTCTGTTACAGTCGTTACAGTTGTAAACGCGACTACCTCTACACGTCTTTTACTCGCATGCACTATACGCTGAGAGAGAGAGAGAAAGAGAAGATAAGAGCTGAAAAAGAGGGCTGCAAACCACTTTTGAGTGGCGTTGATTTTAATGCCTTCTAGAAAATATTTGCTGGCAGTTCCGTTATGATGTGTCTGTAATAGTTTGTGAGAGCTCACACTGTAAACAAGAGCAGCGTATCCTTGTGCGGCGATGGGCATCTCCCAGGAGAGAGCTGATTGAATCTCTGTCCCCCGCCGTCGCACGGGCCCGCTCACTCCAGCGCCCTACATGCGGCACGCAGCTTGTCCTTTCTAATCTGCAAATTAAATTATTTCCAGGACTTTGGACACACGCTTTTTTACTTTAGTTTTCTCTTGGAGCTTTCTGAGGAGCCTGTCAGATTGTTCATGGAAATGCATTTACACATTTGACAGAATTTTGTGTTACAGAAAGAAAGACTTTTACACATTTAGACATGATGTGTTGATAACTGTTGTTGTGTTTTTTGGAATATAGATATCACGTAAAATTATCTAGTGGTAAGTCAAAACCTTTGGTTTAGTAATGCACTTAAAATGTATGAAAAAATTGTTTTAGTCAATAGTGCTCCAATATTTAAAGGGGTCATATGGCACGAATACGTGTTTTTCTGTCTTCGGTGTGTTATAAGTTGCCCATGCATGAATTGGACATGTTAAATTGCAAATTGTGTCGGAACAAAAGATGAATTCTATCTAATAGCGAATGCTCACCTAGACCTGCCTGAAACACCTCGTGTAACCACACCGCAACAAATCTTCGTCATTTGGTGGTATGAGTTGACCAAGACCGCCCAAATGTATACGCAAGTAAGGTGGGCGTAGCTGTCAATACAATTGCAATGGAACCTGATGTTCTCACCCAGTATCACCCATTAGGTTTTTAATCATTCGGCCAGTTTAAACAAGTGTAAATCATTTTAATAGACATCCAAACACATTTGTTAGTTCATATTTTTTCAAAGCTCATGGCATTTCAAGTACTGTATATTTTTCAAGTACTAGTCTAGGCTCAAACCTTTGAAGTACTTTTCCTGTACTTAAACCTCTTCCTGAATATGAAACCGTAATCCATTATAAGTAGTTTATGATCATTTATTTTATTTATATATTTATTTTTTGGGACCAGGCCTTCAAAAAGGGATTTGAGGGCAATTACATGCCGTGTGGTAGTGTAGCAGACCTCTCCAGAGATACATGTAACTTGTTTTTAAAGTGTAATCAAATCATGTTTGTGAATTGTAAGTAGCTAAGACACCAGTCATGTCATTAACTGACAATATCTCACTCCTATCTCCTTTTTCTGTGTTAGAGAAATAAGCAACATTTTTAATAAAAACAGCTTCTGAGTATAATTTTGTGATCTGAAGTCTTCGTCCAGAGCATGACATATATAAGATGTAGAATACACGTTATTATTGTTATATTGTTATAAAGGCTGTCAAACAATTAATCACGATTAATCGCATCCAAAATAAAAGTTTGTGTTTACATAATATATGTGAACTGTACATAATCATTTTGAATTGAAAAGCACATTCAAATACATCCATATCGTTTTTTTTATAAATAATTTAAATTATTGGTAAATATAAATGAATACATACATTTATAAATAAATACATATTTCCGTACATGTGTTTATAAATACAAAATTAACATCAACAGTACACAGAAATATGTTACATAAACACAAACTTTTATACTGGATGCGATTAATCGTGATTAATCGTTCGGCAGCCTTAATAATTATATATGTTAATATTTTTTAATCTAGGGAAGGTAAAGGTTTTATGTGATTGATTTACAGTACTACAGTGTATTTAATACCATGCACTGCAGTAATATTGACTTGTATATTAAAACATCAACTTAAATATTACAATAGTGTTACAAGATACTGAAAGCGAAATGTGGAAAAAGAAATGTACTCAAGTCCCAACTGAGGCAATTGTCTTCCTCTCGCTGAAACATTTGCCTTTTAAAATTCAAGCTGCTAAAACCCTTTATCGAGCAGGCGAGGGAAGAATTATTTTGATTGTTTTTGGTCAGGAGGTGATAGTGGGAGGAGATTTGATCCCCATTTCTCACACTTCCATTGTGTTTATGATGAATGTTGTTGTGCTATTACTGATTCTGATCGCTGAGGATTTTGTCCCGTGGATGACATCAATAATCCGATTAAGATTTTATATAATTACAAAACTGACAATAGGTTTCCTGTTACGATGCAAAAAGAACAGATGAGCTGTGGAAGGCGTACGAATGTGTATCTTGAGAAACTTAAATAATAAATTGAAAAGTATCAAATGTTATGGGTGAATTGCATAAGAGATTAATGTGTTGAAGTGTCTGAATATATAACCAATAACATATTTTGTCTCACACACATATATTTAACAAGGTATACATTAGTAAAATGAAAACTTCCACTTTGTATTAGGTCACACAATTTCATATAACTACTTGCTTATTAACATGCATATTGGTCTTAAATTAGTATGTATAAAGCACATATTAATGTCTGACCTTATTCTAAATAAGCAAAAATTAGGAGTTAATTGAGGCAAAAGTCATAATTAATAATTAGTTAAAATTGATAAAAGGACCCTAATCCAAAACGTGACAAAATATTTTAGACAAAATATTTAACAAAGGGAAAAGCTAAAATATAAGAGATAATATTAATCTAAATTAATGTATAAATATCAAATACTAATGAGACAAAATAAAATAAATATGTAACTTTGATAAGATTCTGCCTTCTTTCTGCATAATTGAAAAGACTACATCTAAGAAATTCATGTTTGATAAATTATACTTCCATTTGTCCTGAAATATAGCGCCTGTCAGAATAATAATGCAATCATATCCCTGTATTTTCAAAGAGTTTATAAATTGCGGGTCAGTGTCTTTATTATCGGCTCATTTTTTCTATATTGCAAAGCCGTTTCCCACCGTGACATTTTCTGACTCTCTGCATCGTCTGTTCTCGTATCCATCGAGATGTGGCACAGCCCTTGTAAATATTTACATAATACTTGAATGAATGATGTATTTACTTAGCAACTATCCAGCGAGGAATTCGAACTCTTTCTGTTAGCGCGTGGGCGAAATAACAAAATGCAGATAACGCCAGCGTTTCAGAAGCATGCATACCAATTTAGCCGAGCCAACAGGGACTTCTGTAGATCATTAAACTGAAATCACGATTGCCAAGTCTGTGAGATGACTCAAGGCATTCTCTAATATTCACAGAGTTGTTCAAAGTGCAAACTCTCTCTCTCTTCAAAGTCGCTCTAGTCAGATGATATTTTTATAGCTCGTATGATTGGCTCAATAACTGTATCCAGAACCAGGTCATATGTGGTCTAGACCCATTATAGACCCTTGGGTGGAACTTTCCTTGGTCTTTCAACATGGGCACGAGTTTGCCATCGCTAATAAATTTGCCATCATGACTATGCCAAGCGGTCAACCCCGGACCCTTCAGCTGTCTGTTGTTTATCGAATCCCCGGAGTCTCCATGTTCCAGCCTCCAGCCACACAAGCTAATCCTTCTGGCAGCCATTGATTGTCTTCCACACATACAGTGAATTACAAGTGATGTTGGAGTAATTGAAATGGCAGGTGATTGTGTCCTAGCAACCTGCGGCACATTAGCCAACCAGGATGGTTTTCTAAGATATCATTGAGTTAGAATTGAATTAGAGATTGTGTGTTTCATGTTCTTTCTTTTGCCTTTTCTCTCTCTGTCTGTCTGCGGTATAAAGTAGACTGGGGTTGGTTGTCACGTGTATAACTGATAAATGTAAAGACATAAATTGTCTTAATATGTTTTTTTTTTGTATTCAGAATTCTTATATTATTTATTGAACGCGTGAAGTTAAAGAAGAATAAATCTAGTGGGATACATTATGACAGGAGTTAACTGTCGACCAATCAGAATCCAGGATTGAAACCTACTGTTTAAGAAACTGTAGGGTAGATTTTATAAAAAAAATACGATGTTTTTAGATTTCTGTACATTATCTTTTATATTTTTGTTTCGCCTCTTTAATGGCAGGTTCCTTTTGTGACAACTTACCCCACATATTGTCAAACTGATAAAGCTGGACTCCCATACATCCAACAGTGTAAATAAATATTTTAAGGGTCAGCCAAAATGATTTGGTGTACCTTTAACTATAGAAAATAAATTGATTTTAAGAAACTGAAATGTTGAAGAAAAAGCTACATTATTATTTCGATTGTGTATATGTTTGCTGTTGTGTTTATGACGGAGTGCTGAGAAGCCGCTTTGCTGTCTATCAGAAAGACGCATGGACTCCACGTAGCAGAGCGGCACAGAAACGAACACCGCTCTCTCTCTCAGCGTCCACTTAACGTAATTGAAACCAGACCTGAATAAGCACACAAGTCTTGCTTTCAGAGAAGTCAAAATATGAGCTCATCAAATCGAAAACTGGCATTGTTGTTCGGCTCACAAATGATATTGCTTGCATTGTTGGTCGCGGAGTTGAAGGTGCCCTGTTCTTTAAAATGGATCATTCCGGTCTATTCTTTTGGGACATCAAAAACGTTATTGACACGTGTGTCTGCGGTAACTCCATGAAAGTCAGTTACGGTTTGTCCTTCCTGCGGTTTGACCGTCATTCGGTGTTACAGCAAAACCAGAGGAAGAAAAATGCAACAGTCTATTAGGAAAAGAACAGATGACATTTTTATGTGTGTGTTTGAGTTTTTACATTATGAATGACTCTTGAATACCCAGTCATATTTAAAGGGATACTTCACCCAAAAATGAAAATTCTGTCATCATTTAATCACCTTCGATGAACACAGAGAAAGATATTTGGAGGAATGCTTATAACCAGACAGATCGCGCCCCCTATTGACTCCCATAGTAGGAAAAAATACTTTATAATTTTTTTGTTCTGTTGAACACAAAAGAAGTCCATTTTGAAGAATGTAGGACAGAAAACCGTTTTGGGGCACTTTTGACTACCATTGTATGTTTTCCTACTATGGGAGTCAATGGGGGGCAAAATCTGTTTGGTTATAAGCATTCCTCCAAATATCTTCCTCTCTGTTCATCAGATCAAAGACATTTATGCAGATTTGAAACAACTCGAAGGTGAGTAACAGAATTTAACAGATGACAGAATTTTCATTTTTGGGTGATCCCTTTAATGTCTGGCTCAAATTTTGTGTTTCACTGCCAAAGATTAAATGGATGTTAGTCCCAATTCACATGTCTTTACTGCTTCGAAGAATGAGAATATTGATAGACAATATGAAGTGCTTTTATAATGATGCTTTTGTGAATATCTTTTGTAAAGGTTTAAGAAAGGTCAATGCTTCTGTTGATCTTTTTAATTTAGTCATGACCTGTTAATAAGTGGATCTTTGACCTGACATGCAATTTAAGCAGATTCAGTGTTCCCGCATTGAATCCCAGAAGGAAAATGGTATTGTTTCTAAAGCTCAAAAGATTTGATGTTTGAGTTCTCCGGTCCAATGTGTCATTTTTTGGAGGATCTATTGACAGAAATGCAATATAATAACATCACATTGTCTTGTATGTGTGTATAAAGACCTTACATAATGTAGCTGCATGGAATTCATACGCCCTCCATTTAATCTTATTGATGTTGGAGATACAGATTTTTCTGTTTTATGGGAGTATTTGCATAAGAAATGTATTCTAAGTGCTATTTCAATTAAGATATCAAAGACAGAAGCTAGTTTTTGTAAGTGTGGTTCTTCGCACGTCATCTCAGCTTGAAATCGAAACTACAATACTGATACCGTGCTCAAACTGACTGCATTCCACGTACAGTATAATTCCACGGTCTTGATCAATAACCAATAAGTGCTTTGCGGAAATTTACCAGGTGTTTCCTTATTTTAATGAGGTTTTCATACAGTTTAATGACTCCACAAATATGTTTAACTTCCTTTTGAAGAGCTGTTAGAATATTCACAAGACCGCATTAACCTCAATCAAACGGCCCCTATACTGTGTATGCAAATGATCCCGCTTTGCAGACGACAGGTGCTCCATCCACAAAAAGACAGTAATATCACCGCTTGTTATGCGTCCCGCGCTGTATTCGGAGACCCGGGAGAATAAAGAAGTTACTCGCACCTGTTGCCGCTCTGACAACCACAAAACAAATTGGTTCATTTCGTGCGTCAAGAGGACGTGATTTGGTTTTAAAAAGGACGTGTCTCCCGTTCAGGGGCGGATGGGGACTAAAAAGGGGCGCTGGACTTCTTCACCAGGAGCAGCCCACAACACCAGGCTGTCAACATAATACATCAGCTTATTAATGCACAAATCATTCTAGATCATCACAATTGAGAAACAAATGTTTCTAAAGACCTTTAAAAGACACATTGAAAAGCCAATTAAACAACGAACAGTCAGTTTGCGGTGCAGTTTACGCAACAAACAGACATCAGAATTAAATACAAGTCTGCCAAAACATGTCAGTGTAATGTAGGGTAATGTATTTGACCTGTTTGTAAATTACACTTTACTGACCATGACATGTAACACCCCTGAGTAAAAGATTCAAGTTTAACCTGTTTTAAGTCGGGTGATGACTTCCTGCTTATGAATAATTTCATAGAAAAGAGAATTTACTCAAATGCCAGAAAGGTGTGCCTAGACTTTGCTAAAAACTCTTGTTTTTTGGGCTTAATAACTTAGTAGCTTCAATAAGCATTATAAAACTGTACATTAAATATAAATTTGAGCTAAATAGTCATTTCATTACCGGTGATAATATTCTGCAATCAATTGAATTCTTCAAATGTTAATTAAGTCCTTGGGACAACTTACACAAGCTTTTCTTATGGCTTGAATGGTATAACTGTATGCTATCGCTTATGTTTTTAGGCATGTTGAGTCGAATGCACGTTAAACATTTCCATAAGTTTTCATTTAAAACAGTCGAATTCACAAAAGAGAAGTAGTTTGATTCTCTAAAATATGACCGTGTTTCATTTTTATAGCGAAGCTTTGTTATGTTTGACTTCCCATATCTCAATACCTCAGTCATCAAACTGAATTCGCACTTGGTTTCTGTTAGCTCTCGCCTATCGAACTTCTGTCCCACGTCTCGTGAGAGCACTCAGTTTTTCACCCTTAGCATCTCATCTTTCCCATATAATGAAGAGGAGAAAACACAATGTTGTTCTTCACATTGTGGCGCACCAGATGTTATTATTCCCTTTAATTTACTACCCAGGGCAGAGAAAATGATAAACAAACGCGCATCTAGACGGGGTGAGGACGGGTGGAATCAGATTGCTCGTCACACGCGTGTTCTCCTCGGATCCCTGTGGTTTTGATCTGATTAGTGTGACTGGGCTTTATGTTTACTGTCAATCAAAACGCTTGGTGAGCTGAAGGTCACCGCGTCCTTCGGCGATGCTTCGAGAGGCGCACAGTTGCAGAGCTTTTCTGATTTTACTTCATAGCGATGAAGCGATGACTTGGGAAGCACTTTATTCATTTTATCTGGTTTAATACATCTCTAGCTTTTACTTTTTTTTTTGTGCTTTAATAGTTTGCTTTTGGTTTCTGTAGTTGCTTCGAGGACGATGAACCACCTTGCCCCGAGGAGATCCAATACTCATCCTGCACTGACCTGTTTGGAGCTAATGATTTGGACACGGAGGTGAACGTTAACATGTCACGTATTGAGGAGGATGAAGGCAAGAATGAGCGACGGCTCACCGACAGGAAGTCACAACAACTTCCTCACTTCCTGCAACAAGGTGCAATGGAAACTTTAAGCATCAAGAGTGGACAGTGTAACAACATGGACATCAGTAACATATAATTTTATTGAAGTTATGTTGTTTGTCTTATCTGTTATTTATATTTTGTATCAATATATAGTGTCTTGTGTGTTAGCTTGTCTTAAAGGAACAGTTCACCCAAAAGTATTACTTATCCTCATTTTTTTTTTTTTATGTAATAAAGTATTATAACCTTTGTGATTGTTTATTTATTTTATGGAACACAAGGAATAACTTAGTAAGGAGGTGGATTCAGTACTTACATCTCACTTTACCACTTAATAAAGCATTTAAAGAGATAGTTCACCCAAAATTTTAATTCTGTCATCATTTACTCATTCTCTCATCATTTCAAACTTGTTTGACTTACTTCCACAGAACGCAAAAGAAGATATTTTGAAGAATGTTGGTAACCAATCAACAGCGGTACCCATTCACTTCCATTGTATGGACACAAAACCAATGGGTGTCAATGGGTCTTTGTTCATTTACCAACTTTTTTTAAACTATCTTTTGTGTTCATGCATGTTTGAAATAATACATTTTTGGTGAACTATCCCTTTAAAGTTTCTGTGGCTTGCTGATCATTTTAAGCTCCTTAAAACAAACAATCAATATTCACAAACAGCAAGAAAATAATTTAGGTTTAGAACAACAACTGCAAATGGTCACCATTTTTGGGAGAACTGTTCCTTTAAGGGTCATATCAAAATAGATACCGAGGTCTTGAATCGCAGAAGGTAATATGAGATTTCAAAAGTCACGTTCTGTGAATCTAAGATGATGTATGTAATGTGCAGAACAACACTTGAACAGTAATTCACATTCGTGTACTCATAATTATATGATATGCACATCGTTCGGTCTTTGCAATGTTCCAGCTCAAATCATGACAACATTATGGGTTGTTTACAGCGGATTAGTTTACTGAGAAATTCAAGTGTCTCTGTTACATAACAGGATATGATAGCACTGCAGATGAAGTTTACTTTTAATAATATTTATTATGTTAACGTTTAAACATTTATGTGTTCAGTACGTTCTATTTTTCAATGTAACTAGTTTAAAAATGTTATTTAACTTATATTGACATACAAGTAGTTAATTAATACAATGAATATACAATAAAATATTAATTTAAATTAACATTAATAAACTTTTTCCTGACAGGGATAATCTTTAAACATGACTGGGCCTTAGATAAATTAGGATATTTTAATGTTTTTCCAAAAAACATTACTGGTGTGCATCTTGAGACAAAACAATCTTACTGATATATTTTGAGATATTCAGTCTTTTTCGATCAAGACACCTCTAACATTTAAATTAGTCTGGGACTAGTCCGGGAAACCGCCCCCAAATACAAAAGACTTGTATCCAAACACAGATGGCACTGTTGACCTCGGGCTCACGGTTCTGATGAAGCCGTCTATAACCTCACTGATATTATTATATTTATTTCATTGTTGGTCCATTTTACAGCACATATTGAACGAGTACAACAAGATAGATGCTGTATTTGACTTAAATCAGTCTGAAAAAAGGTTGTTTGTGGTCTTTCCTTATCCTATTAAAGTATTTTATATCTGCTTTACTTTAAAAAAAGAAGTGTGCATATTTAAACCGCAGATTGTTTTTTTACAGAACCTTAGAAATAATGAACAGCCTTTGGTCAGGAGCATCGCTACAAAGATTCAAGTCAGTCCATTTTCAAATTCAGCAGCCAATCAGAAGAAAGCAATTAAATGCTGACACTTTGAGCTCGAAGGGAAATCTGCCATTGCAGACTAACCGCAGTTTTAACTTCTGTCTTGATGGATGAAGAAAGATTGGAACACTGTTTATGCAATTAAATTCATCAAACTTCTTTCATTTGTATGTGTTGCAATTCACACCATACATTACAGGGATTTGCCAATCTGGGATGAGAATCCACGCTTTATTGACTTTAGTTACAGCTAATGGGCATTATGGGCAAATATCTGAATAAACAGTATTTTTATTATACTGTAGTTTCTACACTTGATCCATGGGAGGCTAAAATATGGACAAACCCAACCATTGGTTTAAATTACACCAGAAAATGTCCATATTACTTGTATACCCAACCATGAGTTGAAACAACGTTAGGGAATAAGAACTCTATAACCTTAGCTGTACAGTAAGACAGTTTGGATAAAAGTGTTCTTAGTTTTGTATTGCATCACAGTTTTATGTGTATTTTAGCACGCCCTGTGTTTGTTCTCCATCAGCATCCTGTACTACTATACATTTGTACAATAATTGCGTATTTGAGACCATTACTAAGCAAATGGCCACCGCCAGTCAAAACATCCCGTCTAAAGTCTCCACCGTAACTTTGTAAACAGCGTCAATAGAATAATAACTAGGAAGGATAACTGCGCTGTGTCTCCGAATGAAGAGAGTGTGTAATGACTCCATTTTCATTTCGATCTCTCAGGGGCATTTAAGGCTCAATCTAGGGGTAGGTAATGACTTAGCTGTGACCTCCATGCCCGTCTCCAGCAACCTGCAGCAAACAGCGTGCTGTCCTGCCCTGTAATCTCATTCCCATTTACAAAGAGATGGTCTAATTAGATCCTGGCAATGCGAGGTACGTACCTGAGTGCAGAGCGGCGAGCGGGCGCTCATTGGTATGCGGGGGACGCGGGCTATGCCACACATCACTGCATTTCTTAATTGTGTCTCACACCAAGTCTGCTGCTCGACTCACTGCAGTCAACGCAGGGAGACGATACCAGTCGAGGTATTACTTGCTTCCCTGCTGAATGACCCTCCTGGAGCTCTCGGGCCTGTGATGTTGATTACTACATTACCACATGCGTTCGGCAAGCAGGTGGTCTTCTTTCAATAGCCATTGGGGGCTATATGGACATGATAAGAAGATAACTACTCTTTCCTCACAACAGCTTGTTCTTAAAGCTACAATCTGTAACTTTATTGGTTACGGTTATTGAGCAAGTACAATGAGTGTTGGAAACTGTTTCCTTATAATAATGATTTATAAAGTTAAACTGTCATGTTGAATTTCCCAGGAAGTGTCGTTTTTTTTCGAATAATATAAAGTTCATAACGTTAACATTTGGGTACCAAAATTCCGTCATTCTACGAGCATTTTCGTCTGGTCGCTTCTACCGGGAGAAATAACGGGGAAATAACAAATTGGGAGGGTGGCAGGAGATCCCTGATAGATCAGGTACGTGTGTAAGATGACTGCTCAAGATCTGAAGATCTTGAAAACATCTGATAAGTGTCTTAGAAATGTTCGTTTTACATACATTGTATCATAGACCGTCTTACGACATCTTTTATACGTCTATATGACAACAGACGGGAGACATGTCAGAGATGCATTCGAGATGTGCGAACTACCAAAATAATATGTTTTGCAGATGCAATGCAGACATCCAATAAACGTCTCCCAGATGTATGTATCAGGGTTGACTTGGAGAAACGAGAGAGAAAGTGGGATTGTAGACACAGTTATGGTAAAGATTCCTGTACCTGCATAAGAAAGGGATACTTACTATTTTAAGATCGTCATTTTAAAGAAAGAAATGATTCCAGTTCATAATTTATTTACATTCCTCAGAAGAAGCCTAAAACTGTCAAAAACCGAAAAAATATGGTTTAATTGAAAAGCATCAGTGTGTTATGAATAAAACATTGGTCAGAAGCGTCATGCCCTTTTAACTTGATTAGATTTTGTTGGATGCTCTGTGCGCTGCGTCTTTTTATCAAACTGAAACCTGTTTACATTGATCATTAAATCTCGGGTTTGTTTTTCTCGTCAGTGGACCCATCTGGATATTGTGCGTCGTTTTTTTGATTGATGGTTCCAGCGGTTGTACAATAACTTTTCTCTTGTATCTTTTCTATTGTGGAGGGGACTGTCAGACAGGTTTGACATTTATCATACAGTACGTGATGGTCACCGACGCACTCGCAAACATTTGTAAAGTTTCTGGACTGTAGATGCTTTCATCGGACGCACCTGGCCTGAAGTTAACTTCAGCTCTGTGTTTGGTTTCAATGTAATCATTTATGTTATATTTCATCTAGATCAATATTGACATATGAATATTTAATTGTATAAAAATGATTGATTATATTGAGGTCTACGGACGTCACGTTTGGGCCCATTAATATTTATTTATGTTTTTGCAGCTGAAACGTGTGCAATATTTTAATTATATTTTTAATATATTTCGAACTTTAGTGACTATTTACGCTAATACTGTAACTGTTTGGTGAAGTATTTATTCAATTTAAATATGAGAACACGTCGAATACTCACATTAAATTGGTTCTCGCTTGTCATTTTTCAACCAATCAGATTTGAAGTTATCAATACGTCATCATATTTCAATTTAGTGTTTTAACTTTCTTTTACATTTTTATTTTGCTAAATTAGCTTAAACTATTGATGATTTTCTCTGACAAATCTATTTGTGAGAAATGCACTTGATT
Source organism: Triplophysa tibetana (assembly GCA_008369825.1). Taxonomy (NCBI): domain Eukaryota; kingdom Metazoa; phylum Chordata; class Actinopteri; order Cypriniformes; family Nemacheilidae; genus Triplophysa; species Triplophysa tibetana. The sequence goes on from CM017894.1 coordinate 14,235,340, forward strand.
TTTGGCGTTTCAACAAGTGGGATCTATAAATATTTATGGAGTGCCTGCATTGCGTTTTAAGCATTTCTGAATGTGGAATATGCTGTAAAATACAAACTTTATGTAAGATAAATAAAATGAAGCTCTTACAAGGGAGATTTGCCTCACTAATGCCCCTTCACACTTTGCTTTCAAGACTGTTTTTGCCTTAGGCATCTCTGTCATTGCAGATAAGGGATGTTAAAAAGAGCAACATTAAATCACCTGTGTTAAATGTGTCTGTAGTGGATAATTGACCACTTTCTCTGCTCTTACAGAGGAGATTTGATGTACTTCTTCAACGGAACCATGCAAAACAGAAAATGTGTTGCACTAGTAACAATTAATGTCTTTTAAGAAAGCTCCTAATGGAAGATGACAACATGCATGATGCCAGGATGAACTTGTGCAGCAAAGATGGCAAACCCCTGAATATTTCTTACAGGTTGCTATGGCACCCCAAATATCTCATTTGTTACTGTGACTACTGTACGGTACACAGAGATTTGAACATCATTTTGTTTTCAACTATAGAGAATTGAGACTCTGAGCACGATTATTCTGTTCCAGGTTTTGCCTCGATGTAACCAATAACAGAACAGCATCATCAATCCACAACATAAAGTACAAAGGCTCGACTTGAAATTGCTTTCTGTGGGCACACAGTCACAGGAGATTAAATTAGGGTAAATATTGCGTCTATATGTCCGGAACAACTTACAGAAATGTAACGGGTTTGATAAAACTTACGCTCTACCGACAGCTTCTGTGGCATTAGGATATCCACCGAAAATGTCAAAAGGTTGTGAAAAGCTTAAGGGGGAGCAAACAATGACAAAGTGTTTTGTTTTTGTCACAGTATTAAGCGTGAGCTGTGTATTGAATATGGAGTGCATGTGAATATGCATGTGTAAAAGTGTAAACATTGACCCCAACAGTGTTAAGATCGATACTTACGTCTAGACGAACACAAAACAATTGAACAGCCGATTTGGCTATAATCGAATTGCAGATTGTTCCCCTCTAACTCATTGTTTGTTTTTTTCCCAAACATGACATTTTCAAAAGTGTAGTAAACTTAAGTAATCGATGTCTGTGACCAAATACAGCCGACTACACATTTTTTTGCTTTGAGAAATACACAAGAAGTCTGTATAATTGTAATCTGGCCTTTTATTATGTGTCCATGTCTTTATCAATTCTTCTTGATGAAAAGGTGATGCCAGTCAACTGCACAAGCTTTGGTGTTGGGCTCTCATAAATAGTTTAAATACCCCTCCACTCCCCTCTCCTCCACATAATGTTTCTCTGCGGGGAATTTCATTATGGCCTAGATTAAACCGATCACTCGAAAGTCAGAGAGAAGAGAGAGAGAGAGAGAGAGAGAGAGAGAGAAAATTTTGTTTTTCCAAAAACAAAAAAGATAAGGTGACATTTCTGAGAGTGTTGTTGGTGGCAATATTGCAGAGCTCTGTCCTCTTGTTATAGTTATATATTTGTTTTGTCCATACTCATAGGCCTTAAATTGTTAATATTATATTTTTATATAAATCCTACCAACATCAATTTTTGGTTTGGATAGTTTACCCAAAATAAAAAATATTTAATCATTTACATAACTTCATGGCAGAACACAAAAATCGATCTTTTTTAGATTGTTGGTAACCAATCAACATCGGTCCCCATTGTCTTCCATTGTATGGACACAACATTTCTCAATATTTCTCACAATATCTTCATTTGTGTTCCACAGAGAAAGAGTCATATGCAGGTTTTGAACAAAATAAACCTAAAATAAATGATGACAATTTTTATTTTGCCTTGAACTATCGCTTCTAGCGTGTTTGGCATCTCTAAGACCTAAGCATTATCAATAGAAATGTATTCTTTTTATGGGCTTTCTTGCTAACTTTTTTATTTTACAAAAATCTTCAACAGTGAACGTTTGAAGCCTAAGAACCGTAATGCACTGCTGTAAATACCAGAAATCAAGACCTCCTTCCTCCAGTCTGCAAAGTCAAACTTCCACCTTTGGGATGCCATCCTAACGTTCCTATGTAAGGCGTCAGCAACCAATGAAACATGAAATTAAATTAGCGCCTCTATATGTTTTGTGGGCAACAGAGCCACACAAGAACGATCGGCTGTCTCTTATTTGGTTTCCTGGTCGTAACGCTGAAGAAATAACATCTCTCTCTCCCCCTGGCTATCTTTTTCACCTCTGCCCAGCTAATGTGTAAATCGTGAAGAAGTCTTTCTGTATTTTGAGATAAAATCAAGAAAACCGTCCGTGGACTCTCTATACTTGAAGCAAATGAATGTTTGTGTTTTTGACCAAATCAAACATTTAAAACACTCGATATCTAACAAGTAAACAAGACAGATGTTTTGGTGTACTAATTCAAGGTCAGCATCTGGCCCTGAGGCTCTGAATGCAGTTCCTCAGAAGTCCGTGATGAGATTCCTACAGCAACTTTTCCAGACAGTAATCACAAGTTGGCCACCTTGATCTCCATCGAATCCCCGGCAGCCTTGAATCTACGAAAATTCATTTCTCGCCGCGGATTGATTGTCGCAAACACATTGTTCTCTGATCATATTAGGTCCGTAATCAATCCGCATCAGATTTAACAAAAACGATTTCACCCTATGAACACATTAACGCAATCATGGCATTCATTACACGGTTAAATCAACCTCGAAACAACCCCGTCATCTGTAAACAACAACACGGCTTTTTGAAGAAATAACGCAATGAAATGTGTTTTTATTTGAGGGGGAATGAAGCCAATCTGGAATACAAATAGCCATATTTCATTTGTATTCCATCAAGAGATTGGGACGAAACGGCAGCCGTAAATAAATAATGGTGTCTTGCTCGGGATGGGCTTCGTAAATTTTTAATGTGCGCTGCCCAGCAGGAGACACAGGCAGGTAGAGGCCACAGAACACACTTACCTGCTGCTACGGTGTGTTGAATGGGTGACGCGGGTGTTTATTGGTGAGATGAAGACTGGAAAACGGAATTCAAAAGCAAACCACTCAAAATATCTAATGGACAAAAGTATTGGGACGCCCCCTTTTAATAGACATGTTTATTGATATAATGTCAATTCAAACAAATATTAATGCTATAATTTCGTATTCAAGAATTTTGTTTTCATCATTCTTTGCAACTGGGGTGGTCACGCTACCATAAACATATCTAACGGCACTATAGGGGAGCCGAAGAGATGTCGTGTTTTTATATGCAGAACCTGGAAGCAAGTTAGCATTTTAGGACTTTTGGTTCCATCGCTCAAAGTCTATGGGTTTTTGGTTAATCGCCTGAAATAAGGTCTGTGGTAAAAAAACCTAAATATATACTGTTCTATGACATAAACACACCAATTTTAAGCCACTTGTGATTTTATAAAAATCACGGTTAGTAAGAAGTTGCTAAAAGTGACTGTGACCTGTCAAGGTTCCACTATCATGTCATGTTTTATTCCTGTCTCAAGTGGAGCCATGGCATTGCCTGATGGTTTTATGTGAGAAAGACATGGTTCTTCCTCGTGTCTCGTCTTTGGCCCCGCCCCTCTCACTCCTCGTCAGCTTTCCCTGAGTGCTTAATCCCCAGCACATGTTTCTTGTTAATTATCCTGTGTTTGTTCCCTTTAAAGAGTCCTTATGTTTCATTGTCCTGTGCTCGTGCATTGAACCTGTACCTATTGTCAGACCTCGTTCATTGTATGAAGTTCCCCCCCTATTGTATGCTGTTTGGTCTTAGCTGCTCATTGTTGCTATTCTTGTTACCTTGTTCCTGTTCCCTGGTGTATAGTAAGTGTCAGTTTAGTGTTTGTCTCAAGTGATTGTTTCCTTAGTTTAGTTGTAAGTCAGTGTCTTAGTCCTTGTTAAAGTTTATATATTATCCTGTCCTGTTTTCCCCCTCGTGGGTTTTTGTTTTGCCTGTTTGTATAGTCTAGTTTATTGTAAAATAAACACCCCTGTTACCTCTACCGTCTGTGTCTGCCTGCAATTGGGTTCCCATGCCATGTCTACCATGGCATATCATGACAGCGACCCATATGAAGCTCACAAATAATGCGACATGGGCATAGATTTCTTAAAACGTAGATGCGTATTCATCCACGGTGTCTTCACTTAACAGGGAATACATTTTTAATAAAGTTTGAAAATGTTGCTGGATACCCGCCCAGTTATCACGCTACCATATAGTATTGCGATACTGCCGTGATCAGAATTCAGAAAAACATTTTGTATTTCATATAAAAACCTGTTAATATAACATTATACTGCAATATATCACTCATGTAATGTACACTACTTTGTAACAATATTTTGTAGTATTAATTATAATATTGGATAAATGGTAGCACATAGGATACTTAAAAATATAATGTAACTATTGTAAAACAAAAAGATTATGTTTAATTAAAGAATTTTAACCAAATTGATAAAATATTTACACCAAGCGCTGCAATATATCATGATAAAATACACATTGTTATTTTTTATTTCAAATGTGACACTAAAACGTACAGTAGATGGTGGCAATATTCTACTGTACAGTCAGTGAATCTTTCAACCGATTCGCTCAAACAAATTTATTTATTGAATTAAATGAATGATGAATGACTCAGTGAATCTTATTTGCTTCATTGAAAACAGATTCTTTTAGAAGAGAAACACAGCAAAATGACATGTGTGTTTAACCTCCATGAGCATGTGCAACCTTATTTTCGCTACTACGACAACTTAACTACCGTTTAAAAAAATTGAGCAGCATCGCGACTATTTTGAAGCTTTAGCATCGCGATTCTGTATGCTAATGAAATATGCCAAAGCGTCTTTCAAAAAGCTTCGCTTGTCACTTTTCGCCAAGTCGCTCTCCTCGTTCTTCCTTTTCTCCCATTGAGCAATTAGGAAGGTAAATGCTTGGTAAACAAGGCCAGCTGTGAAACCTCTTGTCCCATCTGCCGCCCCAGGAAGGGCCAGGCCTTCAGTACTTAACTGTAACACATTCATTGTAACCTAAAGCAGCAGTGTTTGGAGACTGATTAAGACTTTTAACAAGACTAACCAAATGTTGCCAGTCTCTACTCATGAACAGCTGACTAATCCGATTCGCTCGAGCTGTTCATTTGAACATAAATGGCTGACGGACTGGCATTCCACTGCTGGGATTTCTACAAACCAACGTGTCCCAAGGTGATAAGGTAGGTGCCTGTGGGTATCAGGTTGATCTAAAGAGGATGATGTTGGTTTGTAATACAGGTGCCTTCTTGCTGAGGAGAATTTGGCTGACGTTGTCTTGTGGCCTTTTTAAATTTGTGAGTATTGTAATGTTGTGCAAACTATTTTACAGTATTTACTGTTCTTTACTGAATGAAAACATTAAACATTAAGAAACTAAAGTAAATATGAGTGTGACTACCACAAAACCGTAATGTTTTATTACAATTGGCATGACGTTCTTGGATAAGCGTGTCCAACTGAGGCGTCGGTTCATCCATCAAATTTTCATTAACCGTCAGTGGCTTTGCATGCTTTTTCGTTCATTTTCAAGCTTAGAGTGAAACATTTGGGTCACTGGATCTAAAACCTCCACATAGCTCATATTTTGTCTTTGTGGGAACTCAGGGAGCCCACATAAAAACAAGCCAGATAGGACGGGAGGCTGGACGATTTTAAGACTGACAACCGTATTCTATTCCTACGTGAATATAGACAACAATAGTTCTCCAAATACTGGTTGTTTACAGATAGAAATACAGATAAATCTTTGCAGTCTTGAAAGATTAGATCTAATCAAAGATTTAGAAGATTTAGATATGGCAAGCACGAGAGATCAAACATAAAGTCCTCTTGAATAACTCAAATAAATACATTCATTATTACAAATATATTTATAAATTATTTCCAAATATTACATATTGTTGTTTTTAAGCATGCAAAATAGATTGATTGGGAGCTATGCGGCTTTAAAAAATTGTAGACTACTGCTCAGTGTTTGAAATTTAGCGACATCCATTGGTGAGGTTCTAAACTGCAACCAACGGCTCACTCCACCCCTCCCTTTCAAAGCACTACGGTGGCTGAAGCACCACTAAGATGTCATCACGTCGTCATTTCTTTGCAGCATGTAACGTATTTACGAAACGAGCTCTGTAGAGCTTTTATGTTTTCACCCAATAATCCTCAACTTTTGATTCAAAAGTTTTGAATAGTAATGTCTGTAACTCCATGAGAAAAAGTCGACACCTTAAGTTATTCACGCAGGCTCAGTTCGTCAGATTTTTTTGACAGAAGGCCTAAAATAAATCAGTTAATGCCTATCAATCCCTTGCATCCAGGACCTGTGAATGTTCTAGATCACTGACTTTGGTAATTAAAATGCTGCACAATTTCTCATTAACTGTGTCCTTTTCTGTCAGTGAAGTTAAATTGATATGCAACACTAATCTTCAGCCTCCACATGCACCTAAAAACAGAATAACCCCCAAAAGGTATTTGGACAAGTATTTGGTTTTGTTAGTTTTTATTATATAACAAGCGTTTTTTTTTACTAAAACACAACATATTTGTACACTTTTGGATTGTCTAGTTGAACATGCGCGTCATTCATTTGACAACTAAACCTGTGTGAACTGTAAAGGTGAAATCATTGCAAAAACTATGCAGTCCATACAGTGCAAATATTAATGCCCATTGCATGCAGCTTAGAGGGACAGTTGAATCAAAATAAAAATGCTTTCATTGAATCGCAACCATGTCATTCAAAATCTGTTTGTGATTCTTTCTTCTGTGAAACACAAAAGAAGATAATTTGAGAAATGTTTTGGTGGTTTTGTGTTCATACAATGGAAGTCGATGGTGTGCAGTGTCGTATGGTTAGTATCTTTTTTTGAGTTCAGTAGAAGGATGTGAGTGAGACATGTGGGTGAATGAATGACGACAGAATATTTGGGGGAACTATGCCCTTAAGTAAAAACTAAGTAGCAGAACCCCTTTGTACACCTCTCTCTGCATGTTCCATCACGGGTTAACACATGAATGCAATCTCAACACCTTCCAAGTCAAACAGTCTCCTCTGAAGACGACTTCAATCTGCCATGGACAAACTCCTGAGGATTTAGAAGCTTTGGTGCTATTGACTGAATCTATTCAGCATCTGATGATAAAAAGCTTATATGAGCTCAGATGCCTTTGAAATGAGTGCAGCCAAGCAACCAAAACAGCATGAAAAGAGTGCGATCATTAAATCTGCACTTTATTTCCATAAATAGGGAAAATAAATCCCAGTAGGAATAAATAAAAGCTTGTATAATTAAACTGAACAGGCTAAAATGTTGTTCAAAAATATATATGACAAATAATTTACAGTTTGTCACATTTTCAAATCATTTTCCAGAAAGATCCGTCATATAACGATCACGCCATCGTACCGCATTCCCTTGCCACACGTTCTGCCACGCCATCTTTCATTTTGGTCAGGTTTTACCAGTGACAGATGGAGATTACAAAGGAATGGAGTATTCACTCCGCCAACTACGAAGGGAACAAAGGAAGTCCGCGAGGGAAGCATAGAGAAAGACTTCCTCATCTCCTTAATTAGAGCAGTGGTCTCGGGTGAATATACCCCTTCCCCAACGTGCAGAAGAGCCGACATTCAAAAACTTTAAAGAGCAAGATGATCACAAGGTGACACACACAGGTGTTCTTGCCTTCAAAAACAATGAAAAGCCAACTTGGTCATAATTGGGTCTTTCATCGCTGCCATGCCGAAAGTTAGCTCATCTAACTACTACAAAACGTCTCTACTGTGGCGACGCACAAAAATAACCTTTAGGCTCATTCTGAATAGCCCTTATCAGTCTTCATTTCATAATGGAATAAAAAGAGGGTACTCCTTGATTAGGATTGCTTTCTTGCCTTGGTTGAGGTTACCATCCCCTTAGACACCAGCCCCTGCTGCCAAAAGAATGTTTCATATTGTGAGCCCACAACTACGGGCAGCTCTGAACAGCAGTTGTTTTGCAGTTCAAATCGAATCAAGCTGGAAATGAACCATGCTTCTTACTGCACAGCTAGCACTTCCGCCATAAAAACACAAACAGGGTTTTCTGTCTTAATTCACGGGTATAACTAGATTTCACTTGAGTTCCAACAAAATTCACTGTCGGTCTGGGTTACACGCAGGCTGGTGTTCAGCACCATGGACAGCGACCACATTAAAGTACTCACGAGGAAAGACTTGCGCTGTTCAGAACTCATCAAGAATGACTGAAACGTTGTGAATGTGACTGGAACTAGACTAGAATAGAGTTTTATTTGAGAAACCAAGACTCATTTTGGGTTGAATAAAGAGGGGAAGTCTTCGTACACTTTTCTTGCTGAAATATTTTTTTCTATTTCAGACCTAATAGAGTACATTTTCCACCATTTTGCAATCAGAAGTGAGGGATCAAAAATTATTTCGAAATTGTCCCAATGTCCCCAAGCTTCTACATCCAGAAATATTGGGTCTTTAACATTAAAGCAAGCACTAATGACTGCACTGCACAAAATGGTAAACACAGAAATACTAATTTACAAGTTGGGTGTAAAAAAACATGAAAACTTATACTTTACAAAAATCAAAAAAAAAAAATGTGGTGCCCCATCTGACAGAATATCACAGTTTTTTACAGTTTTTTTTTAACAGTGTGGACATCTTTACAGACAATTAAGAGATATTTTACAGAATGTTCCCGTCTTTTTGAAATGCCAAAAAAAGGATGAATGACCAATATGCAAATTTGCCAGTTGAGGGTAAAATAATAGGAAAATCATGTAATTTTACTTCACAAAACTGTTCTACCACCCCAGCTGATGGAAAACCTATTTTTTAACAGACTTTCCTGCAAATTCGGAGATAAAGCAGATCATGCATAGATATAATGAACGTACAAATAAATAGTAAAAAAATAGTTGCATTATAATGGTGCAAACCTCCTTGTGCAAAAACAATTGGAATACGTCTTTAAACTATAAAATGTACTTTTTAGCAAAACAATTGTCTACATTGTTCCCTCCAAATCGCATCCTGTGTGACCCAGAAATCAGTATTAGCCTTGCTCTTTTCATTTCCCAATAGTAAAAAAGATCATGAAATATGTAATACTGAAGGTATTGAATATGTTCTTTCTCAGATGTCCCTGTGATATAAATATATTTTGCCCCAGGGGACCATATTGGACGGTAAATGCTAGGAGAGGCCGTCCCATATCTTTTGTATCAACAAGAACATGTCAAGTTTAAGTCGCGGCGGTGTCCTCCATCAAAAACCTTGTGTGAGGTAGAATCTTTGATCTGGAGCAGAGAGAGATGATGTCAGTTGTGGAAGACTGTTGTTTATCACTGTCACTTGTTTCGAGGGCTATTTTCTCCTTTCAACATGTTAAAAGAATGAAGGGCTGTCAGTTTGACAGATGCAGGTGTGACAGATGAGGTGGATGATGAGCAGCCGCTGCACGCTTTGTAGAATCTGTTATGCTCAGCTAAACTACGCTGAATCTCCTCTACTTGCACATTTTGCTTTCGGGTGTTTGTTTTTTTGCACGCGATTGACAGCGGTTTTATAAGATTGATGGAGGCGGATTTGATTTTCATGCCATCACCTTCGGTATGTTTGCCCATGCTTAATATTTACAGACGTACCTATTGCATGTTTTAGATTAGAGATTCCTTTATTGGTTTGAGAGCGACTGCAGAAAACAGAGAGAAGCTCTTGTAAAGGGGTCTCGATTCGCAAAACTTTATGCTGTGAAACACTATAATATCAGTTACAAGCAGTTGGCAGAATCTCTCCATTTGCTTTTCTTTTGTAGTCTTTAAAGCCGCTTAGTGTTTTGTCATTTAATCTTGACCGGCTGTTGGATCTTATCTGTAAATTACGTCTTCACTCAGACTCCACTTGTCCCTTGAGGGGTTCCAGTGCTGTCCGGCTCTAAATCTAGTGTCAGGCTGTATAGGCTTTCTACATACATATCCCAAGTTCTGGTTCAAATTGAAGTCAACATGCCTGTGTTAAATTAACTTTGACCTCTCAAAGTGAGACGTCAACATTTTCTAAAGGCGAGATATGTCTGAGCAACTAGGGAGTTTTAAGGAAAAAAGGCCAATTAAAAAAAAATGGTCTGCACATTTATTAGCTTTCAAGTATGATTTTTTTTACTAAGGTCTGTATTTTCTCCCCATCACTGACCGCCGATGTTCAGAAGATCAGCACCCAAAAGTCCATTGAAAGTTAGGGATAGCCCAAGCACCACACTTCTGCCCATCTGCCAGTATTTTAATATAAGTTAAATCATCTGCTACATATAAACCTTACACATTATCCGGCACATTGATTCTGACGTATTACTGTTGGCATGGTAACAGAGAGTGATCGACAGGTGCTCTAAACTGAGATGCTAAGATTAGCGTGTAATGTTATATAGATGTGTTATCGTACCTCCTCTCATCATCTGTCCTGAGCGAGATGAGCACTGACGGACAAATTTGCCACGGTCCATTTTTTCCGCAGCATGTAATTTTTATAACAACCTCAAAGGTGCCGTGTCCTAAAAACATGTTTAAAATTAGTCTTCGAGGAGAACGGACCCTTGACATGTTGAAGCATTTATCTTGAATGAAAGAGAGAAAGAAAGAAAGAAAGACAGAAAGAAAGAAAAGAGAAAAAAAGAAACATTTGGCAGCAAATACTATTCCAATTTTAAAAAATTATCATTTTTTATATAAATATTTATAGATATGTTAATTCAGGTAATTGAGATGCCTGTCAAAGTGTCCCTGAACGTTGTATGTAAAAGATGTCGACTTTACTTTTCACATGAAGTGAATTGTGAGTAGAACGGTGTGATGTCACAGAAAACAGTGCACGCTGAAAACACAACACCACTCACAAGAGTAAATAAGTTTGAAAAGCCCCTGAAATCGGTGGTCTCACAGCAGGTCTCCTCATTGAGAGTGGTAGAATCTGATTGCTCCGAGCGCTTAAACCTCCTCATCTGTATCCAAGGAAACACCTTCACTTCTTATCACAAAACCAACTGTATTACAAAGACCATGTGCTCGAAAAACACAAGTTCCACACAGCCAAACATGAAAAAGAACATACCATTCGAATGCAAACTATTTTTTAAACACCATCCAGAAGCTTCCGTAATCCCTTCTCGAGGTTACACAGGAGGTTATTTATTTGTGTCTATTGTGCACGTTTAACACCGTATGTTGGATGGCAAAAATACAGCACAAACTGATTGACGTTTTTCTTCTTTTAAAAGGGAACACAGCGAGAGGTGGCGGCCAAAAAGAAAATAAACACAGATCACGACAAAGAACAGTCTTATATCAGCGCTATAAAACACCACAGCAGGTATATGAGGTAAAAAGCCCATCTCATTAAAAGCTGCCAGATCTCCGACAATTCCGGAATTGTCCATTAAAATGATTAAAGGGATCGGGGAGACTGCAAGCAGCGGGGTCTGCCAAGAGAGCCAAAGAACTGCTCTCGGTTATGTAATGGGCATCTTTGTGAGCTGTCAATGTTATGATGTCGAGAGAATGGATATTTACAATTATTACAGAATTATTTTCGTTATCGGTAGCAATTGCATTGTGAGATGTTGACAAAATGGAAAAGCTTTATTCATGATGTATGTGTACAGTATGTTGATTCAAGGATTGTATAGGGATGTGACAACAATGGACAACTAATCTTGGCAAAAATATGACTTGGCAAATGTTTATATGCTATATAAAATATAAAAGGCATTCAATAGTAGAGTTACTCAAAACTATATAAACAATCTAGGAAATATAGAAAATGTTGAAAACTCAAGAACAATAGTCAACAATTAATACTGAAATAATAATTTATTATTCATTAAAAAATTTTATTTAATTTCTGTAGCATTAAGTAGCATTACAGCTGAAAAAAACTTAAAACTTAATATTATTAATCTACGGATAAAAGTTTACATTAAATGTTACATTTACATTAGCATCATTTTTTATGTCACAATTAAATAAGCGTGTTTTAAATGTTTGTGATTGTTAAATGTATAGTGCTTGTAAAGGTCGCCTCGCTATTCCCGCTTCCAAGTTACCCCAACAAACCTGTGCCCTTTGGTAAACAGGAAGGCAACAATACGGTTTCTGTCACCTACAGATGTAATCTGCAAACATAACAAGTTTGGAAGCCCTTGCTAGTTCTCTCATACACCTCAGGTGACCCTGAAATGGAAAACATTGAAGCGCTACAGAGCTGGTTGCCCACATTTGAGCCATTCACCTTGAACAAGGCGTATTATGTTTTTAGTGTGGAACACCTGCGTGTGCTATTGCCTGTGACCTCGATAATGGATCCCAAAGTGTCTCTCCACTCTACTGTGTCAAAAATATAAGCTACATACAGAAGATCCCAGTGAAAATACCCCAGAGGAGCATTTGCGTTGAAAGCTAATTAAATGTACTAAATTATTAGTGGAGATTGCTTAAAGGTCCAGTGTATAAAATTTAGCGACATCTGGCGGTGAGGTTACGAATTGCAACCAATGGCTCACTCCGCCCCTCCCGTACGAAGCACTACTGCGGCTGACACAGAACTAAGATGTCGTCACATTTTTACTTCTTTGCCGAAGGGGATAACGTATTTAATAAAACGAGCTCTGAGCAGTTTGTCTGTTAAGGGCTACCGTAGAAACAACATGGTGAATTCCATGCAAATGTCCCTGCGGTGTATGTAGAGTTAAAAAGCTCATTGTAAGGTAATAAAAACATAAATATTCTTTGTGTAAGATACACCTCTAAAGACATAGTTATGTACATTACATTGCATTTTTGTCAATAGCTCCTAGAAATTACACAATAGACCTTTAACTCAAACATCTCTGTCCCTGTTGCACATACCTTGGTATTCATCTTAAATATAGGTATGTAATGTTTATCACTATGAAACCCATGCAACCAAACAATTTTCATGTTATATCTTGCCAAAATATTGCATTACACCACAAATAGAACAAATGTAGTATTCTTAAGTTTGTGTTATCTAAATATGTGCAGAAAATGGTGTTCGAATGTATTAACGTCGTAAAGTGGAAAAGGTAATAAAAAAAACGTTATAATGCACCTAGAGATTCCTCTTGTGATGGAGACAAAAATCAGATTCCAATCTGCAGTTCAACAGAAGACCACAGGTATGTCCAGATTAATATATTATTCAGAGATAATGAGAGAGAGAGAGAGAGAGAGAGAGAGAGTTACTCCGAGTATCATTGAATTTAGATTCTAGTCCATGTGTGCCCAGGACCTAGTCAGTGCCAACAAACAAATTCATTACGTTAAAATGATCCGCATGGCTGGGCCAACCCAAGCGTTAGATGCACTATGAAATTGCATTCTCAGTACCGTATAAATCCACGAATCAAAACTTTGTGTACAATCCTCTGGCATATTAATACAGCATAAACATTGTCAATCAAAGACAAATGATGTCGATTTTGTCTGAGGAAGGCTAGCGGATAAAATATTTGTGATTGAGATCTGTTTCCAGTTCATCATTAATCTTAAAATGATGCTAAAATGTTTTGTTGTGATGCTACACTTACCAGCAGAATCAGTAGCGTCCATTCGCAAAATTCTATAATGTTCCCATCAATAGACACGACTCGGGTTCCTCCCTCAAGACAAGCTTAGAGAATTTCGTACTGCTACTGTAGGTGATATTTGTAAGTCTAATCCTTCTAAAAAAGCACAACAAACTATAGTTTCTTCTGATGGGAACACTATGACACTGATCAAATCCTTTTTTATATAATTGAACAGCCCAGAGCATTCCCCTCCCTCAACAGCATTTGGATAAAGACACAGCGTTAAAATAAGAAATATGATGTATTATATAGATAACTCAGTCATATCTCGGGGTGGATATCTTGATGTATAACCTTCTCATGGTTGCCAGAGCCGATTTTTTAAGCAGAGATTTGTCAGAGATAGCAGGGAGAGCATTTCTTTTTTCTTGGCTTAAACAATCCGGTGGTGTTGATTCTCTTTGAAGTGATACATTGGCTCAAAACCTTTTTATCAATAGCAACAACAAAAAATGTGGCTGCAATATACTTTTTTTTAATTACGGATTTGTCAGACGTGAAATTATGTATGATTCTTTTTATTATATATTGTATTTGTCCAAAGCAGCTGGATATGTATGAACATGTTTGGTTATACAGCATATTATTGAATATGATTTATAGTGTCGAATCACTCATTTAGAACGATCTGGTTTACACCATTAACTTCATTTCTTTAGAAGATTTTTTTCATAATAATGTTGCAGTGGGAAGTCTTATTCATTTCTGTGATTTGATATGTTCAAAAAAATCATGAATGAACATAAAATCTATTTACAAATGCATTTACATGTCCCTGCATGCTATGCGTGCATATTTGCATATTAAGTACCCTACGGTGAGATATTTGTTAAATTCTGCTCTTTGTTGCAGTTTTTAACTCTAATAAACTTTAAATAAGATATACGTTTTTATTATTTGATATTATCCTTACGATCTGGTTTACACCAACCTCCTCTTTTCTGTAGTAGTATTTTTTTTTTTTCAAGTGGGAGGTCGGATTTCTTCCCATGAATTGATTTGTTCATATAGCTTATGAATCTTAAAAAACAGTTTACAAAATTATTTAATTCCCAACATGGGATTGTATATTTTCTCTTCTTCTAAATATACTGTATATAAGATATGCATTCAAACAATATATGATACGATACAGTTAGATGCGATACGGTACAATGCAATTCAATATGATATTGTATTATATATTAGGCAGAGATCCTCATTATTTTTGTGCCCCCATAAATCCTGCTCTGAATGCAAAATGACTACATTTTATTAGAGATTTAAGTGTATCCAACTTTTATAAAGTGTAGTAAAACTAAATATTTAATAATTTGAAGTGAACTAAAGTTCAAAGCTGGTTGTCGTGATCTTGAACGATTACACATGTCTGCAAGTTCATTCATGCCACACTTCTAATCATTTCCCGGTGGTACAGCTAACTGACTACTAATGTTACTTCATATGCCTGGACACTCATTGAAAGACAGAGCGCTTTAAAGGGGTCGCCGGCTCTTTAGCTCCATTATCAAAGGAATGTGCCATATGCAGGCCAGTATAAGTAACAATGTGACCAATTGTGAATTTTAACACCAGAACAAAAGACTCTGATCAACGTATATATAGATGAAGTAAAATTCACAATTTCCTGCGTTAAGCAGGCATAGCGTGCTATAAAAATTAACCAGCATGAAACTCTGTGTTATGCGAAAAGAGGCCAAAAGAGTCACAAATAGAAGCAGGACAATATCTCTTCCAGCAGTCACTCGCCTGCCCCGGGTTCCACTAATCCAAGCAGAAATGGGCACGAATGCTCTCAAATTGACATTCCGGGTGTGCCGGTAAAGCCCTTGAGAAAAGCGCAGGATTCTTAAAGGCCTCTTCAAGGCTTTCAGTGCTTCTTATTGGTGGATATCCTGCGGTGGCAGGCGTCGAAATCAAAATGATAGACGCTGCACCTGTGGGTTTTCTCCACACGTGGGCAGGGAACCTTTGGGAGATTATTTTTTGCTGTCATTCTTATTACCTGTCAGCTTAATTTTTTTTCATACAATTTCGCTGCCCCAATTTTCCGCTTCTGCGGGAGTAAATATTGCTATATGAGGAATAAAGGGGAGAAAATAACCGAGTACAGCAAATGATCAGAGTTTCTTTTTCTAAGTGTACTTTATATCTTATCAGTCAGACACGTGTTTTTAAAATGGCCTCCAGAAGAATTACAATGATCTGATCCCAAATATGACCGCCCTTAAAGTTGCCATTTGGCAAATCAGACCATTCAAAAACAGTGATCGTGTTGCATCTGGGAATTACCGTCATTCCTGCAGTATCAACCCACTTTGCTCCCTCGGGAGGGCTGTTGAAAATATAGAAATAAGAGAACGTCTGATATATAAGATTATGAGCCCTAAGTAATCCCTTTTCTTTGTCCATCTCTCTCCAGCCAATTCTCGAAGTCTCAGTTTCGAGGTATCAGGTATTCATCTGAGAGGTCTGCTCGAATGCAGTTGGCGATGACATCATGACACTGGTCTTTAGACGAGATGGAGATCTGATTTGTCCTCATAAAACTTTCAGCAGCCTTATCTGTGCCTCCAAAGAAACGAATGACCGAGATTTGACGGTCAGGAATGGAAAGCCCAGCACCGAGAGATGAATCCGGGCATTATGGCTGTGGTATTCCGGTTGCTTGTTGAATAAAAGTGGTGGAAAAATGAAAGGTGAAGACAGGTCCAAGAGCAATGTTCAGCACCTATTATCATGCATAATTGATGTCTTATCAGTGTATCCCTCCCAAATGTCCCACCCTCTCTGATAAGACTGACAGCAGTCTTGAGCGCAGCTGCTCACGCAGGCCTAAGATGGATCGAGTTTGTGCCGTCGCTCTCCAATTACCATGCCGGTAAGAGCACGAAACGTGATTTTTGCACAATAACATCAGACAGTGGAACAGGTGTAGATGTGACTTGCATTTGTCTGGACAACTTCAGAATCAGAATTAGATGAGGTCTGCTGCCTCAATTCCCTTTGATAAGCGAGAACTGCGTCTCACAAAAGACAAGAAGTCGTTTCACGGCTGTTTCACGAAACATCGCTTTTTGAAAAATTGAACCGGTAATGAGGAATGTTCAGAGGCAAGAGGCGATACGCCTGTACTTTTGCCGGCTTTGAATTAGGAGAAGAATGCCAGGTATGGTTCCAGATATCTAGTTAATTGCCATCTGTGATATTTTTGAAGTTACGGAGTGTCTTACAATCTGAAAAAAACATAATGTCAATTGCCCTCACTGCATTTTTTATGATCATCTGAACGTTCAAAGTACAACATTTAGGTTGGATGTACTGTACATTACCAATCGGCAATATTTACTGAGAAAATATTACTATTGTGAGTACTTTTTCATCTATCACCCATGACATGCATTTCTTTCTCAAGTTTTGCAGGATACTGAAAGGAATTTTTATAAGAGAGCTGATTTATGATTCAAGACGGGAAGATGATGAAATGGGGAAAGGAAAATGATAACATAGACTTACATCGAAGGATCCAAGTTATGTGTAATAAACTGGGGGTGGGCTCTTTTGACATGGGCCAGATTGCAACCACCTAGAATATTTTCGAAATAAAGAGATAGACAGACAGAGAAACGTATAAATGTATAAATCTATTTAGATTGTTAATGTTCTCATTAAATCTTCCAGCACTTGATATAACCTTTTTAAAGGGAAAGTTCGCTCAAAAATGAACATTCTGTCATCATTTACTCACCCTCTTGTCATTTCAAACATGTATGACATTTTTCCACAAAACACAAAAAGATATTTCGAAGAATGTTGGTATGCAAACAACGCGGGACCCATTCCCTTCTATTTTATTGACACAAAACCAATGCAAACCAATGGGAACTGCCGTTGTTTGGGGATCTTGATCTTCTTTCGTCTTGTGCAGAAGAAAGAAAGTCATACAGGTTTGAAATGACAAGAGGGTGAGTGAATAATGACATCATCAGCATTTTGGGTGAACTATACCTTTAATTCTAGTTCAAGAGTTCTTGTTTGTTTTGAATGGTTTAAAGTTCGCTTTTAAAGTTTGGCTCCATGGTTTGTGCTGACAGCAAAATTACTGAGAGAAACAATTACAACCACAACAAAAAAAACGTGAGGTCAGTGTAAGAAGGTTGAAGGGAGTGACAGTCTGGATCGTGCTTATTTTGCATCACGGGGGCCCCCTACTTTCGTTTGCATTCCCACCGGGAAAGTCCCTATATGCTAGATGGCCAGTCCGCCCCTGCCCCTGAGAGTAGAGAAACAATAAATCAATTTATCGATACATAAAAAAAATTGAAATAAAAATCACGAAATGATTACGTTTCTTTCTCCGTTGCTTTAGACTTAGATTCGAATCTTGGGTTGAGTTATTCACAACACACGTGTTCTGTTTGACACTCAGTAGAATAATGTCTTAGGTATAGTAGTGGTCTTATAACTTCAGACAGAATTTAGCCAGTTTTTATGAAGAAACCTCACAGTCCAGCG
This sequence comes from Triplophysa tibetana, assembly GCA_008369825.1. Lineage (NCBI taxonomy): Eukaryota > Metazoa > Chordata > Actinopteri > Cypriniformes > Nemacheilidae > Triplophysa > Triplophysa tibetana. The sequence goes on from CM017894.1 coordinate 14,253,573, forward strand.
TGTTCTCTACCCCTCTCTCTAGAGATGCCCTCACTTTGATTTCCAGAAACACGCTGTGAGAATGCTGGAGATTTGTACCTTTGTTCTCACTCGAGAAAAGTGTGGGTGGCGTTTCTGCCTGCATTAAATATTTTTATATAATCTCGACATCAGCTTCATTTTTCTGAATATATTCAAATTATAGCCATATATACTTTAATAAAGTATTATTCTTCAGGCCGTATAAAAATGAGTAACAATAGTAAAATATCACAATATCTATGTTAAAAAGCTCATTAATGGTGGACTGTTATCGTTAATATTCTAAAGACCATGAAAAAAACCATGACTAAACTAATGACACTCATTATTAGTAGTTAAGGTTGAGATAATGACTAGAAGAATATTGTGTTATCTGTTGATTTTTTTAATAATGTAAGAAATGAGAATATATCTTTCTTTTGGTTCGTATATTAAAAGATATTGCTGCTACGATCGTTGTGCAACAGCTCTATGGAGTTAAAACATTATGCCCTTATCACTGGGTCTTTTGTTGTACACATTTTTATTGATCTCTGTTCAGTTTAAGAAGAAAAGAAAGTAAAGATGCATCACTTACATATTTTTTTATCTTTTACATCAGTGGTCACCAACCCTGTTCCTGGAGATCTACCGTCCTGCAGACTGTAGCTCCAACCCTGCTTCAGCACACCTGTCTGTAATTATCAAGCAAACCTGAACGCCTTGATTAGATAGTTCAGGTGTGTTTGATTGGGGTTAGAGCTAAAATCTTCCGGACGGTAGATCTCCAGGAGCAGGGTTGGTGACCACTGTTTTACATGATAAAAGTGTAGAATAAGAACAGGAGGAAAAATATAGAACAACTGTAACCGTGGTTGCAATTCACTCACTGACTCTTTCACTCTTTCGCTCTTTCACTCACTCACTCACTCTTTCGCTCTTTCACTCACTCACTCACTCACTCACTCACTCACTCACTCACTCACTCACTCACTCACTCACTCACTCACTGTTTCACTCACTCACTCACTCACTCACTCACTCACTCACTCACTCACTCACTCATTTACTATTTCACTCACTAACTCTTTCACTCTTTCACTCACTCACTCACTCACTCACTCACTCACTCACTCACTCACTCACTCACTCACTCACACATTTACTATTTCACTCACTAACTCTTTCACTCTTTCACTCACTCACTCACTCACTCACTCACTCACTCACTATTTCACTCACTCACTCACTTCACTCACTCACTCACTCACTCACTCACTCACTCACTCACTCACTCACTCACTCACTATTTCACTCACTCACTATTTCACTCACTCACTCTTTCATTCACTTGCTCACTCTTTCACTCACTCACTATTTCACTCACTCACTCACTCACTCTTTCATTCACTTGCTCACTCTTTCACTCACTCACTCTTTCACTCACTCACTCACTCACTCACTCACTCACTCACTCACTCACTCACTCACTCTTTCACTAACTCTCTCAGTTTTCACTAACTCACTCTTTCACTCACTCACTCTTTCACTCACTCACTCACTCACTCACTAACTCTTCCACTCACTCACTCACTCACTCACTCACTCACTCACTCTTTCACTAACTCTCTCAGTTTTCACTAACTCACTCACTCACTCACTCACTCACTTACTCTTTCACTCACTCACTCACTCACTCTTTCACACACTCACTCACTCTTTCATTCACTCACTCACTCACTCACTCACTCACTCACTCACTCACTCGCTCTTTCACTCACTCACTCACTCACTAACTAACTCTTCCTCTCACTCACTCACTCACTCACTCACTCACTCACTCACTCACTCACTCACTCACTCTTTCACACACTCACTCACTCTTTCATTCACTCACTCACTCACTCACTCACTCACTCACTCACTCACTAACTCTTCCTCTCACTCACTCACTCACTCACTCACTCACTAACTCTTCCTCTCACTCACTCACTCACTCACTCACTCTTTCACACACTCACTCACTCTTTCACTCACTCACTCACTCACTCACTCGCTCTTTCACTCACTCACTCACTCACTCACTCACTCACTCACTCACTCACTCACTTACTCTTCCTCTCACTCACTCACTCACTCACTCACTCACTCACTCACTCACTCACTCACTCTTTCACACACTCACTCACTCTTTCATTCACTCACTCACTCACTCGCTCTTTCACTCACTCTTTCACTCACTCATTCACTCACTCACTCAGTCATTCACTCACTAACTCTCTCACTATTTCACTTACTCACTCGCTAACTCATTCACTCTTTCACTCATTCACTCACTCACTCACTCACTCACTCACTCACTTGCTCACTAACTCTTTCACTTACTTGCTCACTCACTCACTCACTCACTCACTCACTCACTCACTCACTCACTCACTTACTCACTCACTCTTTCATTCGCTCATTTGCTCACTCACTCACTCACTCACTCACTCACTCTCTCTTTAATTCACTCACTCAGTGTAAATAGACTCTACATGTGTCTGCATGCCTAGTAATAAGTTAAAACAATGTGTTGTGTGCATATGAAAAAGACTTATAAGCAAGAGAGTCTTGGAAAAGCATTTTTTGGTTGTAAGTTATTTGGTTGTATGTAAGGAGAGCAAACATCCTGCTAATATAGATAGGGATTAAGATCTTCTTTGAGGCAAATGTCAGATATTTGCAATTTCGCCAATGGCTATAAGTTCTTCACTCTTTGTAGTTGTGTTTCTGTAAGAAGGCGTACAGTGTAATAAGCTGAGCAGATTTGCTGGAGGCGAGCCAGCAAACTCATCCACTCCTGTTTACTCTTGTTGAAACATACAAACAGCATTAATGTAATAGAATTCACCAATTCAGAATGTACCTAGTGAAAATGTCTCTAACAGGGGATTAGCCTAATAAGAATCTTACACCGGGGGTCTATCAGAGGTAAAAACTCAATCAATTAAATGAACTGTTGATTTCATGAATGTGTATGACTCATCTCGGTTTTTCTATAAGCTGACTTCAGACACACCTCACAATAGATATTATTTTCTATCGAAAATGTTTTTGAAAACAATAGTGCTAAAAACAGGAATCATGCGTTTTTCAATTTTGTATCGCATTCTTTTGCATATTTCGTATAACTCAAAGTGAGAGAAAATGTAGGGCGGGACTTGATTTGCCACATCGAGAACAGATTGGATCGTTGGAAGATGGGCATGTCATTCAAATTAGAGGCAGCTTTAATTATGAGTTTTCAGTCAATTGTGAAGGATTATTCCTCACCGGACACACCATCGGCAATCTCCCATGAAGAAAGGAAGTGAAGAGACGTTGTTTCCAGAGGGAAGGAAGTCAAAGTTTTTATTAAAGGATTATGAGGGCACATGAATATAAAAAAAGTCGCTTGTAAAACACTTTTTTTCATTTTTGATTTAATTCCGTCTTTAAAGATATTTGAGAAAAACAACTTTATGATCTGATCGATTATTTTTTAGCCTATTGTAAAATTCCCTCACAGACTGCCACTGACACTTATGGAATTGATCCCAAGCTTCCTCCTGGGGATAAAACCCAGCCATGTTGCCTTAAACATTAGACATTTGTTTAACAAACTGGCGCCATGGTTCCGCCGATCCATCGATGCAAGTGTCGTATTGAGGCCACACTGATCTAATGTGAGTTTTCCTTACATCATCTCGGCTTCATTGTCCACCCCAGCAATAAAAGAGAGCGCAGCGAGAGCCTCTACTTTTAAAAGTGCCACAAAAATAACTACCGAAGAGCCACTCAGCTCATCTAATAAGGTTGGAGAAGCACAGAGGGCCCTGCCGTCTGATGAGGTCGGGTCGAAGTGAAGCCGACGTCAACAAACCTCCACATCAAAAACAGAGATCAGACGTTGAGAGCGTCTGCTCTTAGATACTGAAGCCACCAGGCTTTAGGTATTTAAGACGAGCCGCCGGTTTGACCAAACTACTGTGGTCCACAAACGGACCTCAAGAACACTTTGGCGAACACTGATGTGATATTTCGAGCTTAGATTTCTTTGTGTCGCTGTAAATGCATTGAAAATATCATGACGAAAGGTCTGAATTGTCACTCCTGCTCAAGGGAAATATGACAAAGTAAACATATTATAGGAGAGAGAGTTTATCACTTATGCACATTTTAATCACACTTCAAATCTGCTATCGACCATGTTTTTCTGCTATATTATGTAGCTGAGCCTGAGTTTCCTTTCTATCTATATTGAATCACATTCCCTTTCTGCCCTTCTGGGCTGTGAGGTGGAGTTTATACATTACCCATGATGCATCTCACTAGAAAGCTGTTATTAGATTTATGCCTTTTGAAATGGCCTCCGGGAATGTAAATTAATAGAATGAAGGGTGTTTGCGTTTTAAATCATGTTTTTTTCAAGTCCTCAACGACATTCAAAGATGACTCGGTTTCTCGCTTACCTTCCTGTGCTAAAATAAGCAAAACATACAGTATCTTCATTGTAGGATTTAAAGCTCATATTTCCACAACTGCTACTTTACATAAAAACACTGCAATTTTTTAATGAAACACTGTTTTGTCAAAATTGACAATAGTTTTTGTTTCTCAAATATCGGCAAAACTCACAGATAAACACCAGGGTGACCAAAAGTTTTGATTTATGAAAAAATAAAATGGAGATAGGATGTTTCAGTTCGAAAGTATTAATATTTCCCCCGAAATGAAAAAGCTGACATTTTTTAATTTTTGGGTATAAAAATCAGTGTTCCAAGCTGTCTTCTTGACCCAATTCTAAACATTAAGCCTATAATTAATTCTAAAATTAATAATTTCGTAATTAAATATATATTATTTATAATTGAAGTAAAATAACCTTTTTTCAGGCATGTGAATAACCTGACATTTTTATGTTTCAGGCAAAGATTACGGATTGTAACTTCAAATAAAATATTTAAAACAAAATAACCAAATTATGAAGCCTAAGGTGGTATTCCAGAATGAATTGCAACACACCCTGCAGTTCCAATATGAACAAGCCAAGAGAACTGTTGATCAAAAAATTTAGATTTCTATTCTATATTAAATGAAAACAATATTCCAAAGTTAATTTTTATTTTGTATTATTTCATCTTATATTCGTGTGTGCTTCATATATTTATGTATGTTCGAGTTAAGCAACACGTTGAAGTCAAGCTGCCTACGTAGTTAAAATTTAGAAAGACCGCTCCCAAATTAATAAAAAAGAGCTTGTAGCTTTACTTTTGGAAAACATTGTAAATCTGTTCCTCACAAAATTATTATCACTTTTTACTCACAGCATCCTTCACTGTCTTGAATCGGGAGGCCTAACAACATCATTCAACATGAAAATTATGTAAATGCACATTCTCGATACAGCACACGACTGTAAATGATTGTATAAACAGCCGCAGTGTCGCTGTGGTAAGTTTCTCCCTCAGTAGCTGGAACCGCAACGGTAAGATATTTCTCTCCTCCGTAGCACAGGTATGACTTCCCCATCACTAACACACAGTGAAAAGTGCTTTGTTTTCCCGTTGATACCGTATGCCACCAACCCTCGGGGGACGTGCTGGAAAGGGACTGCTTTATAGTGGATGAGAAACAGCAGCCTCCCAAAGCATATGCCGGGGGGCCGTAACCAGATGCATTGTGGTGCTGCTGTATTATTTTCCTGATATAAAAGCGAGGCCGGCCCATATTGATCACGGCACTCAGACGAGCCCGGTCTCTCCCCCCTGGGAAACTCGGATGTCTCGCTTTCGTGTAGCTCCCGATAAGGCGAAGATGCTCTCACTTGTGTAACACAAGGAACCTTAGAAACACAACGGTGCTGAGCGGCCACAGTTACGCACGCCATTTAGGTTGATGCGGTTCGGCTAAGGCGAAAGAATACATCGGAGAGCCGTCCAGAGCTGAAACCAGAGAAGCTGCGTGGTGGAGACCGCTATTTGATCAATACGCTGTAAAACCGGCAATGCATTCCTCATTAGGGAAACTAAGTAACCACTTGAATTAGTCAAACATTATTATGAGTTTACATATTTAATTAAGATTTACTAGTGGAAAGCCGATCAATGCCGTGACAGTTGTACACTTGAGACCTCCTTGGAATACCACATATACAGAGAATCAAAATGAGCAAATCGGTTTCTCAATTCATAGTTTGGTCCCTAAACTTGTCGACCCATTTATGTTTTATTCTTCGGTGATCAACAAAGCCTTGAGCTCACGGGGTTAAGCACGCTGTTCATAACACAAAAGAACAACGCTAGATTTAGCAGCAAGCGGGCCGAAATCAATCCACAATCACATCGCATATGAAGTGCCACAGCGGCCTCGGTTCAATTAAAGTCCATTCTCCACGCTAGATTAATGCCAAGAAATGACAAAACGTGTCAGTCGTGCGTCCTGAAAAAGACATGGAAATTATACCTCGACTGACTCGCCGCTAACCTTTTACGTGCCCAAAAAGAATGCAGTCTACAAATCCAAGTGGAATATCCAGTGATTCCGACGCAACGGCCCAGTCTCACCCCGGTCGCAGATGTGTGAGCCTAACCACGTGCCCGATCTCCGGCAGCACCTGGTACTCCCGCGGATAAATGTGGCACGTTAAAAGGTAGGCTACATTAAATGAGTGGAGAAAATAGCTCACTTTATGAAATGTTAATGGGACCTTAGGTTATGGGCTTTTAATAAATCATAAAGCAGAGGCGGTTTCGGCGAGAGAGCGAGCGCTAGGAATTGCCCTGGCCGGGTTGATATATAATTTAATTCCTTAAAAAATCACCTCTTAACTTACCGCAACAGCTGTTGGTGTACTGTTCATTAAACGCTTTGATGTTGGCATTTGGTAAATGAGGAGGGTTGGGAGGGAACAAAACATTTAAGGACTTTTATTGTGCGGAGGGCACTAGATGTGTGTTTAAATGGAAATGTTTGAACAGGGGAATGTGTTTATAATACCCTATGAAATGCACTAGATTTTACGTAGATTTTAGGGGAATTGTAATAAATAAAGAAATTGTTGACATTTTCACTAAATCTTTTTTTCTATAGAATAGCAAAGAGGAACCAAGGAATGAGTATTTTGAATCTACGTTGACAGACATCCCTTCATCAGTATTACCAACACAATTTCACGGCAGAAACGTAACTATCTAAGAATTTGGCTAATTTGGAATGAATTTCATACGATCTCATTCATGCATTTTAGTCCGATTTGTTTTCAAGCCAGTCACTTTAAAGGCGGGGCTTCAGTATTGATTTTTTCTATTCATCCTTTGCTTTTGTACGGATTCAATTAAAAATGATAACAGCGAGTGTCGGTGAGTGAATAAGGTATATAGCTCCAAATTAAACCATCATGGATGTTTTGCACACATCCACCGTTGCTCTCTCAACACCCGTGTCTCTGTTGTGCAGTCTGCACCCTAGAGGAACTTGCCTTTCACCCTCCTTTCAACCTTCAAACCTTCAAAGGCTTGTCAGTTCCCTCTGTCTGCATAATTCATTACCAGTCTGACTTGCTTGGTGTTTGTAATGTCTGATCTGTAAATTGCCATGACGAAGGTCTGGTCTTACTCACAGATGCCTGTCATTGCACTGGGGGTTTCAGCAGGTGCCTGGTGAGATGAATGAACTCAAGCCTTGGTGGGAATAAGGAGTTCCTGCCGATGAAGAGTAAATTGAAAACAACAACAAACACCCGAGATACATGACTTGGAAAATCAACGTCAACAATTTGCAAGGCATTGTAAGCTGTTAGTCAGAAAAGTTTATAAAGGGAAGTCATTTCTGCACACTAGAGGCATCAAACATGATAACAAAAAGTTATTTAATGGCCAAACATTTCCTGTCGACCGATGATCCGAGTTCGGAGTGGGATTTTTTCCCTTCTATTATATTGACGAAGACTGGAGTAGTTGAAATTCTGTTATTTTTGGCACACTTCAACATTGTAACACTTAAATTTAAAATGTCATGATTTAAACCATTGAGCCCAATGCATTTTTAAAATAAGTAATTTGTGGAATATAACGTATTTATTAAATTATGGTGGCATTAAAAACTCTTTAATCCTAGAATATAATAATATATTTAAATCTATTTTATCCATATCAACATTTATGTAATACTTGGCCAGCACAGAGAGAAGATCAAATTAAATGTAGAGTTTCCTCTTTTTGGGTGACACCGCAGTCCAGCCAAAAATGAAAATTCTGTCCTCATTTACTCATTGTCTTATCATTTCAAACCTGTTTGACTTTCTTTCTTCTGCAGAATATAAAAGAAAATATTTGAAGATTGTTGGTAAGCAAACAACACAGGCACCCATTGACTTGCATTGGCTTTGTGTACAATAAAAGTTAATGGGGACCAAATGTGTTTGGTTACCAACATCTTCAAAACATCTTTGGTAAAAGGAAAGTCATTCAGGTTTCAAATGTCAAGTGGTTGATTAAATGATGAAATAATTTTTTTTAGATGAAATATCACTTTAAAACGTGTTTTGTAAAAGAAGTTTAACCAGCAATATGTATAAGATATTAACATTAACAGTACGTGTCTGCTTTCACCCCACAATGCATGAAAATCATCAAATAATCTTGTGCTTTATTGTATTTTTATAGCGTCAGCCTCTGAGGAAGTTCAATATTCATGAGTACAAATTCATAAGACTCAGGTACTCCCTGCTCAGCAGAATTCTGCAGATTTTACCTTCCGCAGTATGAAAAAGTCTGTTGATTTTGTCCTGGCCTATTTATATATATGCACTTATATTTAATAAGCACAGCTGTCTGAGGACGCTTTGTAAAACTTTCCCACCTCAAGCTAAACTAAAAGGGCGGAAATGAAGACCGTGGTCATCAAGGATGACTGGCAGGTCGACTTTATCTCGTCTTAAATCGCCTGGTGTGCAGTCATGTTCTTTCCTCAAGATCCCACATGGTCTTAATTAAAATTTAAGGGTCTCGTCGCCTGCATGTAAATTAGAAATCCATTAGAGCGCTGTCCCTCGCGTTTGACCGGATCACAGCGATGACAAGAGACCCTCAGAATGAGATTTACACCGATCAATCACGGCGTGGTGGCTGAAATCAGAGGCTGAGACAGAAATGGCTACCTCATTAACGACAAACCACTGAAGACTTGACAGGTGCCATATCCTGAATGATTCACTTGTGGTATAGACCACTTCACAAGATGTACATACCGTACTGGTTCAGCACTTTTACCTATTTTTAAATCATACATACATAATTTCATCTTAAATATGTTTGTTTTTGGTTCAGTAATACTGTTGGCTGTATTCTGTTCAAATATTTGTGTGGTGTTAAAAAACTGAAACAAGAAGTTATTTTGGACCGCGGTGGACCAGCATTTTTATCGTCTTCCAAAGTGGTCTATAGGAACTTTACAATAGGTAAAAACAGACGGGATTTGTTTGTTAATGTCTGTTTGTAATGTTGTATACCATGTCTTTCAATGCGAATCCCATCATGAGTTATTTCAAAGTCCATCTATGGAAATCGTGCCCCTTCGGCGGCCATGTTTGAAACGCCTCTTGGCAGGTATTTACTTAATAGAAAGTCCACAGTCGTATCTACTTGAATGGGTGAAGGCGTATATTACTAAAATCGCTGGCAAAGATCATAATTAAACAGCAGATTTCCGACTAGTTATTAAACATGACATGAACTGTAACTGTATTTGGTTTGCTAAACTAAAATTTTGCCAAAAATCACCTTCTTCGAGGTCGTCTGCACTCAGGCTGGCAAGCGCCTCACGAGAGCTCCGCCCCAGTGAATACTCAGTCTTTACTGATTGACAATTGGCGGGACTTCCTTCGCTAGAACGGCCAAATTGAGTGTTCCATTCCCACTATTCATTGTAAAGGCAGTGGCCCAACTTGTTTATATTAATATCTTTGGTTATCTACAGTAAAGCTTAGATGTTGCACCATTTTTGTGGTGACCCCAAGGAAATATATAAAATGCAGCACTTGCGGATTATATCTTTTTGCATTCACAATACAAAACTTCTAGCATTGAGCCTCAGCTACAACAATTAATTCATTAAAGTTCCCTTTAATGAACGTCTCTGAGGTACAATTAGCAACTTTGAACAGTTTGCAAACAACACTTATACACATTAAATTAATTTACATCTATTAGGGATGTATTAACAAAACAGAATGCTGCTATTTCTGTTGAACACAAAACATCTTGCATCGTTTTTTCTACACAATGAGAGTTGACCATATCGTACCACCTCATTTTTTCCACATGAATAGGTGTTTAAGCCAAATTTTGACCGTTTTATTGATGATTTTATTTCGCAAAATCTAAGTGATTCAACAATTGTAGGTAAAGAAAGACGTCGAATAAGATCTAATTCACCGCTGCGTAGAGTTAAATGGAGGCCATGTTTTACACAGTTCTCTCTGGAAAGGTCACAACTGAAGAGGTTATCATCAGACTGCAGGAACGGAGGTGCTAACGGCGTCCTTCCCACCCTGGAGACAGCCTGTCGTGGATACAGAGTGATTTGGGTGCAAGTAATATATAGCCGTGATGGCAGAAGCACTTATATCATGTCCTCCAGCCTGGTGTGTGAACAGAGAAAGTTATTTGACTCAAGGTCAGATGTCGAACCAGCCGAAGGGGTTCGAGGGTCCTGTGTGCTCCGATGACATCGTGCTGTATTTCATATAATGTGATGTTTAAAGAATGACATCATTGTATTGCAACGTCTCAAAGAATCAGATAAAAACAAATAAGAAATGACACAGACAGGTGTATTTTTTAAGTTTATTTATAGAATAAGTCTACATAAATCATCGTAGGATACATAGTTAGTTACAGCTGTTTTTAGTTTATAGATGGAGAATAAAACAGAACACAGGTGGATTAACGATGAGTTACAAACAGAGGAATCTGGGAAATTTTTTCCACACCTCGTTCCGACACCATTCCGACGAGGGTTCGGACACGATAATAGAAATAGACGAGAGAAATCGTAGAGTCAGCACGTCAGACTTCTCAGATGGAAAATACATTACTGCGGATGCCAGAGGGTGTCACAAAGTTATTTTAAAACCGTACACAGAGCGATGGCAATGAAAACACAAAATATCAGCACTCGTCACACTCATAAATATTAAGACGGTCGAATAGCTCCTCGACTAGCTCAGCTGCTCTTACGTTAACTCAAATGAAAGACCACATATGGAAACAGATGCATACAGATGCGTAGCTTAAACGTCTCCCAAGCTTTAATATTGCAACAGATTTTTCTCACACACAAATCACAGAAGAGAAATATATTAGGAATCATAAGAAAGACGAATATGACAAATATTGCTAATGACTCCCCCAAGCATTGTTTATACCTGTAGGACATCAAGAACAATGGCAACAAGCTGTGAAACAAAGAAGCAAAACCCAACTTGTTGACAAGAATTCAAGACTGTTTTACGGTAATATATTTCTCTTCCGGAATAATCTGAGATGAGTTACAAAAACAGAGTCCCATTACATTCAGGATTACCGTCCCATCACCTCTCCCTTGATTCCAGATCACTGACCTGGCTCTCCGTCAGAGCCGCACCGTAACATATGACGTCTAATGGTCAAGTCTACATAGTATAGTAGTGCGTTCTTTACCTGGAGGGCCGGGATGTTTGAGAGATGAAAAGATGAATCAAATAATACATAGTGAGCCATGTTTTTTTGGATGAGAGCAAATCCTACTGCCTGCAGACTTTATATAGCTGTGGTTAGCTTTTACAACAAGGTTTGAAATGTCAGTTCCCGCTGTGGTGATTTCAGCTACTGACTGGATTGAGCACTGAAAAAAGAAAATTTTTGTTTAAGATGCTGTCCTTGTTATATATTAAAATAATTAAGCTAAATGGTCTGGTGGTGTGATGAAAACAGAATTTGTATACGCAACAGAGTTTTATTTTTTCTCGTATGGCTTTAAATATCATAGACTATTTATGGCTTTCATAATATTGTTAAAAAATCTACTTGATCTGGTATGGAGATTTGTCAAGACCCTTCAACGTGAGCTGAGAAAAAAAGTAATGTGTTTCTTTAATCATCAATCTTTGTTTTGGAAAACAATGAGTAGAGCGCCAGCCCCGTTTTTGATATTATTAAACAATAATACCTCAAATGGTTGATGTTTCCAACATCAAAGCTGGCACAATCATTTCTTTATCTTTTCACATTCTGACGGCTTTTCAAAACATGCTCTCGAAATCTTTTGTGGGTTGGAAAGATCAATGACCTTAAAGTTAAAAACAACCGCAAAGCTAATTACTATTTCATGTTTTTAAAGTTTATTTTATCAATTTCACTTTTAACCAATCTACTCAAATTCAAGCTGTGGGTTAAACCAATGTTGGTGTGTCAAGAACCCACTAATAGATTACTTATCTAAACCGGGATTAGAGAACATAGTTTAACAATTTATTTAAAAGTACACATAATAAGACCTATTAAATTAAACTTAAATTTTTTTTAAGAACCACACCCTAGACTAGCAGGCATGTTTTAATAATAAAACAAAAGGTTATTAACGCTAACGTAAACACAACAGCAAGTAATGACCTTGCAATTGTAGAAGCAAAATACCATAAAAAAATTATACAGTATGTTTCAGAAAAACATAAGGTTCACTTATAATAAAAGCTTGCTTACAGCCTCAAAATCCAAAGCAAATAAAATATTTTTTCTCTCTTTTGCTGTCCATATTGGCCAGCAAACACCTTCTAAAAATAGTGCCCTATATGCTCATCTCGAGGGTCTGCATGAACTAATAACTGGTTGCATATTTGCATTGTGCATATGCGCATAAAAGTGACATTGAAACTGGTTACCATCTAACAGTTCTTCATCTCGTTCAGCCTTAAAGGGACAGTTCACCCAAAAATGAAAATTGAGTCATCATTTACTCAACCTCTTGTCTCTTCAAACCTGTTTGACTTTCTTTTTTCTGCAGATAACCAAAGAAAATATTTAGAAGAATGTTGGTAATCGAACAACACTGGCCCCCATTCACTTTCATTGTATGAACTCAAAACCAATGCAAGTCAATGGGTGGCGCCGTTGTTCGGTTACCAACATCCTTCAAAATATCTTATTTTGTGTTCTGAATAAGAAATAAAGTCATACAGGTTTGAAATGACCTGAGGGTGAGTAAATGATGACAGGATTTTTATTTTTGGGTGAACTATCACTTTAACAAAATGCACCACAAAATGAATGCGAAATATCGACTCCATTTCAAACAAGCTAAATGCATCAAAGTGTATTTCCAAAGCCTTTATGTAAAATAAAAGGTCAGATGTCACCCTTTTCACACTGTGACTCAGACATTTTATCTTCATATGCTGCAGTGAGAGGCTAGTTTGCAGTAGTCTGTGGGTAGCATTGGTCGGGTGGGCGTTTGCTGTGATCTAATATGTCGCTCGAGCTTCAAGGCAAACGTGGAGTGAGTCAGAACTCACGGCCCACTCATCTATATGCTTCTTCTCCAGATTCTATTTTTAGTCAGCGTATTGTACGCGCAGGTTAATGCTAGCACCCTCATAACCCTGCAGGGTTTTTCACCCGTTAGCCGTGGCGCTAATGAAGACATTAAAGCTGTTACTCTGCAGTTGGTCCTTCACCAAAAGAGCCACGAGTGTCTCAGCCTTTAGATCATTGGTGGGTTTGGTGGGAAAGTCAACCATGAATCAAAGGCAGAGACAGAGCTTATGGCTACAACCCTGCTGAATAAAAGTTTAAAACAGCCTAAGATGGTGTGCCGGTCTTAGCTGGCCACCAGTTTAATGAGTCTGGTCTGTTTTTGATGGTTCAAGAGAATTTTGGGATGTTGGTGAACACCAGCTTATTTTTACAACAGATATTTTCTGTTAAAATTGTTTCATTGGGGATTGTATCCTAGGCACTTTTTAGCCGGTCAACCAGTTGGCCGACCAGTTAAAACAACCATCTTGGCTAGGCTCAGAGACTAGATAAACCAGCCAAACACCAGCGAAATACCACCTAAGGTTATTTTCATACATCAAAGTATACTGCACAAAATTTGAGAGGCTTGGAAAGACGCCGACTTCTAATGTGACTTATTAAATCCATATTGAGTTGGCAGCTGGCAGTTTCCTTTAGAAACTTGGTCATCCCAACGTTATATATCGAATAAAGACCAACAGGTTTTCGGTACTTATCTGGCACAAGTGAACAGAACAATTACAAGCTAAAAATAACATTTCAGTTGAAGATAAAACTGTCCCGGTAACACAACTTTCAGTCCGAGGGAAGAGGAACAAAGTTGAATCAAACGGTTCAGAGAGTTTCAAGGAGCTCTTCTGTTGTTCTGATTGACATGTATTCTTTTGTGATACAATGGCCCTTAGTCTCTATTGAGAAATAAAAAACTCTTCAGTGGAGAGGATTGAAGGCAGAGAGTTAAGCCTTCCACATGGACTCTTTGGTGTATCTCAAATCTGCTGGTAAACTGGTGAGCTTGGGAAAGGTGGAGGGGTCTGAACTGATCACCTTTTATTTCGAATTGTCCTTCCAAAAACAGTAACATCCTCTCTCTCTCACATAGACACACATCTATCTATAAATCTATAAATACTATATAGATAGCACGTTCACATCTTCCTGTTCACACAGGAAACAATGATTCTAGAGTAGGTCCGAGAAGCTTCTTGCATCCCAATGAGAACCCGTCAGCACGCTCACAGCTGCAAGGTTAATCTAGACGTCAAAGTCTGCTGACGATGCAGGAGTTTGCTCCAGGGTGACGTCCCCATCTGAAGTCTTAATGCTGCAGTCAATTTTAACCTCCCTTTTAAAGAAAACCGGAGTTGCATTCGACCAGCTTTTCTTTGAAGCGGAATTGGCTTTTCTCACAGCTCTGGAGACCTGCCGGCCTGAACTATGGATCTCTGAAGCACTTTCAGTTCTAAGTAACAAGATTCACATGCTTGTCCATGTGCCCAGAGCGTACAGGGACTGCAGTGTGAGCCGAAGCGAGCCGTACTAAGACATTTTGTGCGGTATTATAGCCATATCGGTGCTTCAAATGAACAAAAATGTTGGCCGCTGTTATTCGTATCATCAGCGGAACGTGCTGTGATCGACAGCGGGTTTGAAATGCTTTTTCCAGAGTACATTAAGAGTACTTAAGCCGCAATGCACTGGAGGTAGATAAGGACTTGCTCTGGTAGTCTCATTTGTAATTTAGGAGTGGGATTTCGAATCAGATAATGATCTTTAATTAAATGTTTCGAAAGCGATGAGAAAGAATTTTATCCCGCGGGCTAAGCAGGGTGGCGTGTTTTTATGCAAGCGACTGCGATGGCTTGGGATCTGTGGACGATTCGGGATAAGAGATTGAATCAGTTTAGATGTTTAGCGTGACTTCATAACGGGAAGATTAACGCTCCAGGTGACCACATCAAGTTTCGCGGTGCTAAATGAGATCTAAACATCGCCGGGCTAATTTGACGGGGTTGTTAGTGGGTCTAAAGGCTCAACGCCTGGATTCGTTTTGCCTCTGAGTGCTCGCAAGGAAAATAAATCAAAAGCTACAAGAAGGAGTTAACACACGACATGTTCCGATGCTAAATATGAGTATTTACGTGTTCGGTTTTACATTTTCGTCACCAATTCCCAATTATACTTTCTCTTCCTCGTCTTGAATGCATTAAATACGTGTGGTAAATCGGGCTCGCAGAAGGAAGGATAAATGGATGTGGAGAGGGCTGATCTGAGATCAGCAGCCAAGCGTGACAGTGCCGAGGTTTTGCAGCCCTTCTGCGGGGTTATGAAGTGCTGAAAGAGAGCTCATTCCAGCCATAATGTTCCAGCTTCCTGCCTCGCTCCTTCTTCTCATGATTAAGGTCTTAAACCTCTCATCAATCGCCCTGTGCCCTGCCACGGCGGCGGGCGAGCGAGAAAAAGAGAGAGATTCTGCCTCTCTCCAAATGCTTAACTCAACTTTGTTAGCCTGCCAACAGACAGCGCTGTGGCTCTTTCATTCACTCTGTTAGTGTTTGACCTTCACCGGTTCATCTTTCCCACCCTTCCTTTTCTCACACTCGCCCGACCAACCGCACACACCTCTCTTCGGCCTCGGGGGGATTACCGCAAGACCGGCCATCATATTTAAGAGATATCTAAAAGCCCGGGCCAAAAACTCATTTCATTGGTAATTTCCACCCATTTCTGCAAGGTGAAGTCATTAGAGTCTCGGCAACCCCCGGAGCCGTCGCGCCGTCAACCTGCTGTCACACCGTCTCCCTCTTTGGTCACCCCGTCTCCGAACCAGCTGCAGCCCACGTTTCTTCATTTACAGAATTTGCTAATACAGTTCGCCTCGGTTCTACGGCAGCTCCGGGCGATCAGGATACGGGCTCCCCAGCAGCCGCCCCCTCCTCGCCGTGTTTGTGTAATCCACCTTTCACAGGTCATTGAACAACGATCGTTCTCGCCGAGTAAAATGCGGCGAAATGTTGGACTCTTTCAACCCCGTTAGTCACAGTTATATAGTCAATGACTCAAATAATCTTCAGTAGCCAACAGCTCAACCGATTCACAACAGCAAGTCACAACCTCTAGTTCTCTTTAGGACGAAGGTAGATGTTTTAATTTGGTAGAGATTAAAGCCACATGCACGTGGGGAAGGGGCTAATAGAGATATAAAGATTATGTTTGGCGAAATATTAGAGGATGAAGTCGCTGGCTGGTTATATAATGAATGGATAAGAAAATAAAGTTTCACTGATTTTTTATTAAATTGTTAAATATTGGAGATGAAGCGTGCATGTGCTAATGGAGTTTTAATGAATTTCTTCCATATTTTATTAAACCAGTATTTTAATAAAAGGCAATGTGAGATGGGCGGGAAAGAAATATTGGATGTAGTTTTCAGAGAAAAATAAATATATATAATGTATATATATATATATATATATACAGTATATATATACATGCAGTGTTTGATTTCTGAATAAGAAAAATATAATATAAAATATAAAAATAATATGATATAAAAGTTAAATAAATATATAATTTGTATTTCTTATTTAGAAATCAGCAACAACGCATTCTGTATGGCACGTCTCTCTACAGTGCGCTGGGAACTGTCGACTTTGCCAAAATTGACATTTTGTCTGTTTCCATCCAATTAGAACCTAATTTAGCATGAACGCTCGACTGTGCGCTATGATTGACGGGTAAAATCTGGTACGCCATATCAATGAGACTTTTGCAGAAATTACAGTCAGTTAGAGGGCCGTGTCTCTGTTAAAAGGCGAGCCCTCAGACAGGGTTCGAGGTGACGGCAGGCCTGTTTTCTTCAGAGACGTCAGAATTCAGAAAGCAGGCATTCGGTCTACCGGGATAAATCTCGTGTGTTGCTCTTTTGCATAAAAAGCTTGGCGCACTCGACATGGGCAAACTTGTTAAGTCAGTGACTATCTGCTGCGGGGGCCCGCTGCCGACAAGAATATCAAAATGAGAAGCATCTTATCACACATAAACACATCGCTGTCGGTGTTATGGAAAGACTTTTGCAATTTCCCCTTGTCAAAGATGGGGAGAGAATTATCTGGCCACTGTGGGAAGCAGAAAAAAAAACACAACAAGATCAACGAATGTTCAAGTTGCTTCCTCCGCACCGGGAATTTTTCCTGATGTGAAGGATGAGATTAAGGGTAAGCAAAAAATTGTGACGGGCAGATTGCAACATAACAGCAATTTAGTTTGCGGTCGCTGATAGGCAGATGGAAAAGTTTTCCACATTTCACGTCTGAATGGTTTAGACAGGAAGTTGCGAGAAACTAACTGCCAACACAATTCATGTGATACGTTTAAGGGTTAAGTCTCATACAGGTTGAATTTATAAAACATCGCTTCTTGTGTGCTCTAAAAAAGCGCAGACGAGGCGGATGCTGCCAGTAGGGAAGTGAAGTTTACCTGAACGACTGCGCGTGTGGTGATTACAGATTTATCATCAGAGAAATACTGAGCTATGGATCACCTTGAATGAAAAAGCACGAGCCAGCAAAAGCGTGCAAGAGAGTCTGAACACCTTCCAGGAGGAATATAATACTGCCGTTTGTCATTTCAGAATAACGGAAGATCTAAATAAGCCCTTTAGTTTCGGGAAAGCTGACAAAGACATTATCACATTATTTTGTTTACAAAGAATCCAATTGTTAAAGTTTGAGAAAGGAATATATATTGTGCGACAGAATTCACAGAAGTTTGTTACAGGCTTATTTTGAAAAGTCAATGGATACAATGTGGATACAATAAGAGAGTTTGAAAAGAAATACTAGGACAGCAGTTTTACCTGACATTGTTTGCTATGCACTTTTGTTTATAAATAACGAAAAATGTAAGAAGTCCATGTCTAGAAAACACTGTAAATAGATGTTATACGCTTGCACATGCCAACTCTCGCAAACAGTCTAAACATCTTTGTGTTATTACTGCCAACTACTCTAAAAGGACGTTTAAAAAAAAAGAAACACAACCATGAGATGAAGTTTAATGAATGGAATGAGATTTTCTTCAATCTACTTTTTGAACCACTTCAGAAGCCAATGGTCACTGGAATACAAGGAGTGAGGCAATGATGTTTACCGCCATTGTATGTGTTTGTGTTTTGCAGTGAAAATCTTATTCATGGACACATTTCTTCACATATCAAACAAACAAAAAAGAGGCATACGGGAATTTAAAGGAAGTTCGTTCACATGAAAATATGGACATACATTCCTATGGACATGTGAAAAGAAACATTAAAATATTATCAAAATATTTATAGAATTTACTCACCGTAACAGCACGCCAACTAAAATAATCTAATCAGGAAATGAAATAATTTAACATACTGTCGCTTGTGACACGGAAATTTACATTATATACATTCGTTTTTTTTAAATAAACTCCTTTGTATTGATTGGTGGTTCCTTTGCTCCTTCAAGTTAATCCATTAGCTAAATAGCTCCTCGTCGTATTTAAAAGCCCTGTTGGATACTTCCTGCCGAGTCAAAGAGAAGATCCGGCCAATCAGAGCGCAGTAAGGCTTTTTGACAAAAAAGTCCTCGCCGACCGTCTGACCTGGCAACGGCAAGCAGTCACATCCCAAAGGTGAGATGCCCTCAGCAAGAAACATGGCAGACGTCCACACTCGGAGAAAAATAAATAAAAATATATTTTTTATAAAAAGAAAAACAACCACGAGGAAGTTTTCTCAAGCAGTCAGGAAAACAAAAACATTTTTTTTCCATATTTTTGAGGAAAGGGGGATTTCCGTTGTTCTTCCTTTAGAGTTCAAAAGTAGGCTCTTCTTACCAAAACCAAAGATAAAATGAAAGAAATAGCGAAAGGCTCCTCTTCTCTGCTGTACATTTTCTATGCAGGTAAACAAAATGTAAAAGTGCTTTTTAAAGACTGTTTTCCAGTGTATCGAAAGAAGTAGCAGGCACTTAAGTCCATCCCCATGTTGTAGGTGTCTGACAGTGAAGCAGTAAGGTACATGTTGTTTTGGGTTATTCCCAGGTTGTTCCTCTTTTGGATAGACGCAGGCGGACAAACATAATCCCAACAAACACTAGCCCAGGATGTCCAGGTAGACGGGTGTGGCTTTGCCCAAGGCATAAAGAATTTTCTGGATGTCTTTGATGTTTAACCTCTGCTGCGGTTCCCTCTGCCAGCATCCCAGCATGATGTCGTACACTTCCTTGAGACAAACTCGTGGCCGTTCCAGAACGCGTCCTTGTGTGATGCATTCGATTACCTGTAGAGCGAGGGAGATGTGGTGAATACTATTGGCTGATAGTACTGCAATGCATCGTGGGTATGGGTTCATATGTAATCAAAAACGTTATTGGTTCATTTCAGTATTATAATTTCAGCAAAATTTGTATCTCTCGATATTAACAAGCAGGGCAGACACTGAAATGACTTGCTGAAAACGTCTTTTCTCTACAACAGATCTGTTCCCTCTCGTAACAGTTCGCTGATTCTTCACAGAAAACATCTACGACTTGTCTATTCCGATAAAAAAAATACAACCATCTCATGGAACTCGAGACATCTGATCGAGTAGACAGCTTTATATTGACTTTTGGAAGAGACAGATAATTGTTTGCTGTCCCTTGAGTTCACCGCTCTGACTCCAGCTAGCGACTGTCTGTGTTCTATTGACGGATACTTTGATTTAGTTTCACAACATTCTGATGCAATACAGTAGCCACAGACCCTCCGGCACAGAATATGGAACGCTGGTATTGGTATTCAAGTCGCCTGGTCGGCATGTAATAAAAAACACACATCTACTTCACGTAAATCATCATTCATTTACAGATTATGATTCCCAGATATGATATTGATAAACTCTGTGTCGAGTGTTTAATCCAGCTGTGATTTGTGGTAAACAGAAGGTTTGTTTTTTACTTTTTTTTAAAAATTTGGAACTCCGAAGTGCCAAAGAAATATCAGAGTATCCAGCTGTGTTCGACAACGATGGAAAACATGATCTTTTTTTCAGAGATGCTGTCTGGTTTATGTTGTTTGTGCATGCGGACATTTTAGTTTATAATGGTGATTACCACAAACATTGAAGAATTCATTAGCTAAAATGTTTGGTTTTAAACAGTTTCAAAAAACATGTTTTTATTCTGCATTCCAAGTTGTAATTATTTATTACATATAATTGTTTATTTACTAAATGTGATAAGTAATTATAACTTAAAAAATACAGCTAACTACTACAGACAAACACATGATAGCAGAATAAAAACATGATGAGTTATTTGGTTTTTTTGCGAATTAACTCTTCAATCATACTAGTTACATCTTAATAAATCAATGAAAAACCAACAATGATTCTTTTAGTTATTGGATCAAGATTTTATGCTTCCTGGCATTATTATCATTATGCACATTCCACCCCCCACAGTATCATTACTGCAATGCATCTGGATTTTTTTATTGTAATTCCCATTATACTCATTAGATTCTCATTACTGTAATTTTGTATTTATTTGAATTCACATAAACTGCAGTACTACCAATTGTGTACAGCAACGAGAACAAGAGTTTTTTTGGCTTGCGGTAGTGACATTGGCGTAATTTGCAGATGGGAGAGGTGGGACACGTCCCCATCACATTTTGGAAGAAATTAAGAAATGTTTGCGGAAGGTGTGTATTGTTCAGGGGCCATTAACATCTAAAACTCGTGGAAAACGCAGGATGACTAGCTTTCTCAACCTTTCCCGTTTCCTTCACACTCGTAAGTTATACTTGCGGAATATGCGGCCAGTATTAAAATGCATTCGTCATCCGAACTCGCGGCGCTAGCTTGTGCATCCAGTATCCAAGCAACGCATAAACAACTGACATTTTTTGTAACCGTTTTTAAGTGTAATGCACCGCAACAGCCAATTGATCTTCCCCAAATGAAAGTTTGGGAACCACATACTGTGAGATCTGGAGTCGTAATAGCCAATGGATGGAACGCCCACTATGTATGATAAATATTCCCAACAATTTATTATAGAAACAATTTATTAAAGTATTATTTTTGTCATATCAGTCCACAGCACTTTTCAAAACAAATTTACGCCACTGGGTAATGACAATGGGGGATGTGCTTCAATAAACAATGCCAAAATACAAACTATATTAATGCTCCAACAAAGCCTCTTTCATTTAAACAAAATATCATTTCTAACATCTTTCTTTTGCTTGCAGGGCTAAACATAACCTAAACAACCCAGGTATTATGAGATTTTCCTTTGAAGTGCATTAGTTAATCTATTTATGATCTTACTTCATGACTTCCTATCTGATGTGAAAAGAAGCTCCTCTATTCATAAAAAACAGCCGCTGGCAATGTAATGTAATTAAATTTCTCATATTGTACACACAGCATCCCACTAAGATCAAAGTTTGGTTTTATTTGGAAGCATTAGGCCTAGAAACAGTGAATTCCAGAAGCTATATAAAGCTTTAACCGTAGCAAAATGTAGTTTTGTGTTTCAATATTATTCATTAAGAGGCGAATCCGTAAAGGTAAATAACAATCTGCGCTATATTCAGTCACATGGAAATATTTTTGGAGCTACATCTTTATGTGTGTGTGCAGATGTTTGGAGTTCTGTTGTGAAATGTAACATTGAGAGGAATAAAAGTAGAAAATGAAGCAGGTTGCTCATTAATGCAGTACACAAGGGAGCGTGTGCAATGAATAAGCCAACAACGCATGTATTTTGTGATCCTTTCTTAAAGGCAACTCGTGTTCAGGACAAGCCTGAGTTGCCGTCTTCATTTTTAATACGACTCAAGGGGTCACCATTAAGAAAGAAAGAGAGAAAGTGAGAAAGAAAGAAAAAAATCCTCATTTTCATTTAATCAGCATTTCTAGATGAATTTCAACAAAATCCAACCTGAGGAGTGACAAAGTCATCCAACAGCAATGTGAAAGACTGACAGTTGACAAGACACATGAAAACTGTAATTAAAATCAACTTATCACATAAAAAACTTTACAAATATGCCTGTTGCAGTATCTGAGGTCTGAAAAAAGAGCATCTTTTCTATTATTTTTACCTGTTTCTCCAGTTTTCATTTTCTGCAAATATACGCAAATAAAAAGAATAAATGAAGAGCTCTTTTCCAAAACGCAATAAATGCCAAATTTAAAAAAAAGAGTTTGTCATGCCGTTTTGCTGTGTACTAAACCTATTCACTGCTCCATCAATGTTTCATGCCAAATCGCTATATTTCCTTGTTTAAAATGTACTGCAAGATGCAGTTTCTTTACAAAACACTATAAATCCCAAACCTGTTTTTAGCCTAATGGGATATGTCCTCTCGACCAATCAAAATTCAATCGTTAGTGGTATTTGTATGTGTTATTTCTAAATTACTTATTGTATGTGGTGGAAAATATTGAAACATGAAATTTAAAATATTTATTTTATTTCACTATTTAGTTTGTTACCATTTATTTTATTTGCCTGTTATTTATTTCATGCATTTGGATTTATTTGATTTATATTAATTTATTGTATGAGTCCCTGATGTCATATGTTTCATGTTCTTTTGTTTGTTTGTTTTTAAAAAGAAATATACCAACATTTAAAAAAAAAAAGGATGGATTTGTAGGTTTTTGAAAAAAAAATGTATTTATGAATTTATTATCGACAATATTGTTGTTTCATTAACAATCATTGTTTAATATGTTCAGACTGAGCCAACAGACCATTTTAACAGGATAAATTGAATATTAACACAATGTTTGGATCTAGGTAAAAAAATGTAATTTTCATGAAGACTATTCAAATGGATCTATAGGGTTTTGGAAAAGAGCTCTTGATATGTACGCACAAACCGGCAGTGCTCATTGCAGCATTGGTTTTTGACATACCTCATTATTTGCAAGCTGGAACCATGGCTGCTTTCCATAGGTGAAGATCTCCCAGAGAATAACGCCGAAGCTCCACACGTCACTCTCCGTCGTGAACTTCCTGTACATGATGCTTTCTGGTGGCATCCAGCGGATGGGCAGCATAGTGTGTCCTCCCACCTGTAGCAAATCAAGATTTGGATTGATCAAGATTACTCTTCAACCAACTTTCATTACAAATAATATTTTTTCAGCGAAAAGTTACACTGAAAATGAGCGTTCTGTATGTTCCCTTGTTCCTTCACTAACAGCATGTGCTCGAGCTGGCACGAGCTCCACCATCCAGGTTTGTGCAAAACCTGGTGAACCGTGTCATCCCAGCATGACTGAAAATGTTCCAAGTGCACCTTGTGCGATACGATGAAAGTACAAAAATCATACCTTTCGGAGGCCAGGTGTAAACATGGACATTGGACAACATCACAAATTTGCATATTCTATCAGTGACTAGAAATAGTGTGAAACCTAAAGAGATAGTTCACCTCAAAATGTACATTCTGTCATCATTTATGCACTCTTTTGCAGGACACACATGAAGATATTTCGAAATATGTTGGTCACCAAACAAATGCCGTTAACCATTGACTTGCATTGGTTTGGTGCCCACACAATGGAAGACAATGGTGGCCAGTGTTGTTTAGTTACCAACTTTCTTCAAAGTATCTTTTTCCGTGTTCTGCAAAAGACAGAAAGTCTCACAGGTTTGGAATGACATGAGTAAATGATGATAAAATGTTGATTAGTGGGTGAACTATCCATTCTGTTTCTTTACAAGTTTTAAACACACGCAAAATATTTTAGGAAAATACCAAAAGTAACCTTTAAAGATGAATGAAGTGCAGGGAAACCACACATATCCATTAAAGCGCAGTTATCGATCGGCCACTAGAGTTCTATTATATATTTGCAGTGAATCGCTCGGTCCAAACACGACGGTGGCCACCACTGTACAAAAAGATATCGTTCTCATGTTGACGTAGGTAAGAGATTTTCAGGCATTAGAAAGACTGTAGAAAGAGCGATGTCTCATTTATTAGATAAAATGAAAGGCCTGTGGATTTTAAGTATAAAAAGAAGGATAAAAGTCAGGCAGGAGCAAGGAGCTGTGTTAATATTATAAAGGCTTTCCAGCAGAGACACGTTAGGACCCGCGGTACAAAGGCTTTTAGCAGTGATACTCATAGATATCTATGGAGATACTTTCCAGCAGAGACGTTGGAGAGAAAGATTGTCTAAAAATCACCCCCGAGGAGCGATCTTTGATGCGTATCAATATGCAAGTATCATACTAACATACCAAGATATTCAGTTGTAATTTTAGCTGTGTGATGGAGTAGTAGCATTTTACTCTTTTACTCATTGATTCATAAACTTTAGGTTAATCCGTGGGTCACATGCGTTTCGAACCATAGAGCGAGCTCCGCATGGTTCACGGATCATCCAGCGATAGTTTTACCTCTATTACTAAGCGGAGAGGAAGAGTTGTTCGTCCGCTTAGGGCTGCTATACAAAACATGGCGGCGAATTCAATGTATGTAGGGCTGCTCTGTACGTACGTATAAACAGGTATTCGAAACATAACGGTACATTACGTAAGGTCTTTATACACCTCTGAAGAAATAGTTTTGAATATTATATTGCAACAGATCCTCCTAAAAATCCCGTATTGTAACTTTAAAGGAGTCCGATAGCTTCAAGCCATCAAACTACATAAGTAAAGTCTCCCTTCCGGCTGGGTCATCGATTGAAACAATAAAACATGAATCATCTTCGCCATAAGCCGACATCATACTGAATTGAGAATCTATTTCCTCTTTGTGTCTGTTGCCTCGTGTTAATTACAGCCATGCCAAGAAAAGCACTAGTGACGTTTCAATGGCGGTGCCGTGGTTACTGCGGCTTTCAAATGGTAAGCGGTGACTGTGTATTCATTACAAGGCTCATTAGTGGGTTGATCACATGGGGTCAGACTATCGTGTTCACACACAAATAAAAAGAAGCCTGACATGTGCTGTGCACTGCATGGCCCCGGAATACAAGACACGGCCGTTTGTGTATTCAGGTATTGATCCTGTGCTTTTATTTTGTAAAATGCGTTTATGTCTAACATGTAAAAATTGCAGTGCGAGCGTAAAAAAAGAACACAAATGTCCATTGGCTAGCATCCCACGATGCCTTGGCAGGCGTGTATCCCTGGCAACGGCGGTTTATTCTGCACGTGGCGAGCAAAAGAACGACATTAGGACAATTAGGAAATATTGTGACTGTTTTCTCGTCTGATGATTTGATTGTTTATCAAACACACACGCGTACATACACAAACGCACAAAAATATCCGAGGGTCTCGCAATCATTTCCTGAGTGGTCTTCAAATAGTGAGTGCAAAAATATGAAACAACGATGGCATTAAGAGTACTGTCATTACAATCCTGTGTGTTTATATGTCATTAACACATAAAATGATAAGGCCATAGAGACGTGTGTATGCTAATAAGCCACGCTTCTCTGCCTCTCACTGCAGCCAGTTTCTCACAGAGGAGGAAGATGTCCCACCGGCTTCAGTGATGTGTAGCAAATGTCCCTTCCCTCCCTGGATCTCAATGTCTGCCTCCTGCCTCTGCCCTTTAGGAAGTGTAAGCAATATGCCGGTCCTGCTGCGGTCGAACAACGCTCCTCTTGTTCCGTGAGATGGAGTTCAGGGTACTGCTGGGTCGCTGGTAGTGCTCCCCATGCGTGGGCAGGAACTGCTCCCTATGGCCACACCGAGCTGCTCGTCTGGCTTACCCACCCCACTGTAGTGCTATCTCAGTGTATGCCTGCCAGGAGAATCAGCCGAGGACGAAGGGAATAAAACTATGAGCATCAGCAATGGAGAAAATGGCAAAAAATGGTCTGTATGGTGCCACGCAATCTCACGGCAATCGTTACTATTTTTAAGACGCCGAATTCATTACGTTGTACTATGATCTTATTTTAGCCTTTGTATTGCTCATCGCACGATTCACATTCCGGCCACCACATATTGCACATATTCTATATATATATATATAAACAATATACTGTTTAACAATGAATGAATCGATTGAGATTGAGCTTATGTGCCGTGGCACGTTGCGACTGCATGTAAATCAGTCTGCGGGGCTTCGTGGAGATCGGAATGAAAACTGGCAGGGCGGTGACAAAAATGCCAACGCAATTTAAAAGGGCACCGATGAAAGGCAACACAATTAGCGTCTAGAGGGGGGGAATCAGAGACAAGAGGGATGAGAATCGCGTGGCGGTAATTAATGCGTATTAAAATCAATAGCATGTTTGTTCCAATAAACGGCTGATGAGAGATGATGTCATTAAAAAAAGACATTTCGAAAAAACGACAGCATTAGGAAATGTGATTAGAATTCGAATCATTTTAAGATCTAATTTAGCAAGGGCTTGGTTTTTTATGATAACTGTGTAACGTTAATAAAAACAACCAGAGGTAGAGTAACAGGTTTTCTGAAATACAAAATTTAGCAAGTTCGCTCAACTTTAGTCAGGTTTGGAGGCTGGCAAGGAGCCGGAACGCTTGCTTCCCATGTCATTGTCCTCACCACAAATGTACTCTGACAAACAAAACCCGAGGGCCTTCAAATCGACCACCAGCACTCCTCCATGTGCAAATAAGATTATACTCCACAATCAAACCAAACATGGATGCAGGAAGCCAAGCTCCTGATGAATACTGACTACTGGCTAACCGGCTTCTTTCTTTTCTGCTGGAGAATGAACATCATTATGTCACCAGGGCTTTCGGTTGCTATCTTGGTTCCTGGAGGTGGAGGTGTACGTGTCTAAGGCAGTTAAGAACTGCTTAACACACAGCTCTGTCAGGGACCTGCAGAGTCTGGACGGCACTCTCACATTTAAAAAAACATATATGAAGTTTTACCTCAAAATAGTGATAATGGATACGTTCTATGACCAAACTACGTTAGACGTTTTCATCGGATACACACGCCTGGCGGGGGTTATTTTATATTGATTAATATGATTTTGTATTGAATATGAATTGTTTTAAATTAAATTACAAGGTATGGAGGTCTACTGGAAGTCAAGCTTCGACCACATAATGTTTGTTTAGTTGTTGCTGCCAAAACCGTCTATAGGATGACTATGAAGCTAATGCTGAATATGAAGGTGTGAAGCTCATGCTAACTGAAAGTTATGCTATTTGAACGCTTATTGGTTCATAACTATTGCACGAGGTGGCAAATAGCTATGAATCTGTACGATGTGAAACGTTAAATTGTTAGTAAAAGCTAGATTGCAGCCCCGCCCCAATGCTAAACCTAACAGGCACAAAAACGGATCATGCTTAATCTACGAATAAACGAAAATATACAAAAATAATAATTTTGTTGGGGCACAAGACGCATAGGAAACATACAGTATTTCTGGGATCAACTAACAATTGATTCCAAATTAAAGTTAAAGATTAAGATGTGTAGTACCTGAGACGGATCAGACACGCATAACTACTTAAATTTCTTAAATATTACAACAACACCCCTCACCCCACCAGCACGCTAGTCGCTTGGGGGTCAACCCCCAATCTGCAACTTACACCAAGGGCAGGACAAGATCTCTGGTGACCATAGCAACTCACACCAATTCATCAAGATAGAGTATTTTACGACCCATTGGAATGTAAGGAGCTGAACTCTCTTTACTCACTTTGGGGATAGACCTACAATTATAAATGCATTTATATGGAAATGTACACATTCATTTATAACATTTCCATGTATTAATGTTCATGTTGTTATGTCTGTTTTAACATTAATCCAACGTATCCATGAATGTGTGTTTAACTACTGGAATTATTAGATTTGTAGTAACTCATTTAACCAAGATTTAGATCATGTTTGGTGTCTATGAGCTACATTTGTGATGTCCTTCGCGTTGATGTTTGTTGTGTTTTGGTAACTCTTTTCGTATTAGTTTTATCAAACTCTTAGTAGTCTTCTAGTGAACATCCAATCAGCTTTCACATGCAAAACACCATTTGAAAGACAAAAACAGTTAACTTTCCCTCCAAAGTTGCCATCTCCTGATTGGACCAGTCACGTCTGTAGGATGTGACATCCTCACAGTTTAAAAGAGACCACGAGAAGATTCTTTCTCTCTCTTCCTCGCGCTTCCTTTTCTCTTGGTTTTTGCTCTTCTTTCTCTCGATGCGTTCTGCATCTCCAAAGGATGGACTAGAAGAAGACTTCACCTTTAACCCATAAGTTTGTGCCAGGCTGCGGCCTCGTCTTTCCAGATACAGATCCTCTGCATAAAACTGGTTCTCTCTGATCACTTTCAGCCAAGATCAACTGGAGCCTTAACAACCTGCATCAGGACTCTTTCTTTCTTTGATGGGCAAGATGTGCAAGTATCAAACTTAGTCTTATTAATGGATGCATAGGGCATCATTAATCCTTTTAACAAAGGTCCTTTACAAGAAGAAACTGATGTTTAGTTCAGGCTATTGATCTTCTGAATATCATATACTGCCATAATCCATGCTCTGTTCTTCTCTCTGCTTCAACTTCAACCATCTTCTAATGCTTAACTGTATGTGTGTGTATGTTAGATTAGTATGTGTCTTGTCTAGATAATAAAGTCCTGTTTTATTTCACACGTGATGTTGTTTGTAGTTCATGCTCATAATCCGGAGTCCCTAAACATGCCGATTCTTGCTACCTGCTCGTAATGCTAAGTGATTTCCCCAAATCATGAATTTGATCCAGATAATAATAATTGA
This sequence comes from Triplophysa tibetana, assembly GCA_008369825.1. Taxonomy (NCBI): domain Eukaryota; kingdom Metazoa; phylum Chordata; class Actinopteri; order Cypriniformes; family Nemacheilidae; genus Triplophysa; species Triplophysa tibetana. The sequence goes on from CM017894.1 coordinate 14,282,923, forward strand.
TCATTATTAATTAAATTCATCCCAATTTGGATTGATATTTGTTTCCCTTACAAAGGGTGGTGGAGAAAATATTACTTATAATTGGGATCAAAGCTCATGATAATTCTTACATATTTGATGAAGAATAGTAGTTAAATAATTCTGTTCCTCATTGAATTCACTACATAATTGGTGGAGAATGCGGGCATGATTAAACAAAAGTTATGAGCTTAAACTACTGTCATCCTAAGTGTGTTTTAAATCAAGACGTTATGATGCAACATGCTATACACATGTATGTTGCTATTTGCGGCTTGTTTAATGTAGATAGTGATAGATTGATTTGGTAGTTCTGCTATGAATTAAGAAGTCTTAACATAGATTAAATGGTATCAGTGTAAGGTAAATCTGATTTGGCGAAGAAATCCCAATTTCAGTATTTAATCAATGCATAAGTCTATTCTGACGAAGGAATCTCAGATAAGCTGCATGTGAAACTGTTCCAGAATCAATATGCTTTGGCGAAGAAATCCCAATTGCAATATTGTTTAACCTGTTTTCTGACGAAGGAATCTCAGTACAGTGTTATGTAAAGGTAGATTTGAGTGATGCTCCTCTTTCTGCGTTGTAAGGACCTTTAAATTATAGTCAGAACTATGCCAGTCATCTAAACTTTGACTCTGCATATACAAGTTTAGCTAAATGGTGATCAGTACTGTGTTACAATTGCCGAATGAAAATAGTGTGTTTCTCAATTCTTCAGTATTTGTGTGTAAGGCACAAACAGCTGTATGTATGTAAATGAGTGTAAACCTACAGTGAATGTGTAAGTACTCCTTAAAGAAGGACAGGAAACCTGTTTAAAGTACTTGTTTACAGAGAAGCGAAAGCATACATAATAAGAATTAGTGAATGCATCTATATTTGCATTTAGGCTTGCTAAAGAAAAGCGTTGAATTGATTTAAGTGTAAGGGCCATGTTGTAACCAACTGTGTACCGCTTTTATTATTTGAGATTGTTTGAACGGTGCAGACACTCTTTGAGAACTAAAGTGCCCTGGGGTGCACTGGTTCCCATGACAACGACTTGTCAACCAGTTTGACTCCACCTACCATAGGTGTCATTGACTGGTGCCATATTGTAAACAATCTATATTTGTTCAAAAAAAAAAAAAAAATCTATATTTGTTCGCTAAGCTAAGCTAACATGACCTAGCGGCCTTAGTTGAGCTTACTAATACCTAACTTCAATAGTTAGTGGTTAGCATAGCATATGTAATTGAAGTCATTAAGTAGTGCGTGCGTGTATTGCAGTGTAAAGTGATTTAAACTATTCCCTCTTAACAAAATCTCTATTTTCTGATTTCCACTCTCTTTCCTTAATTCTTCTCAGACTCACTTTAACTAACTTCAGGTGCATTCCTTCCTGAACATTGTTGCTCAGTTACTCATTTAATTGAACTTAATTAAATTTTAACTGCCTACTCAGAGAATAATTCTTATAGGTATTGGGGATTTTGAATAGAACATTGACCCTAAAGTGCACACACATGTAATGGCATAGGCATGGGAGCTGAACACGCAGCAGCCTTAGCCAACAATGGAGTGATGCCCAACACTGACCTATATGGTTAAATGTCAGTACTATTAATTATTCCCAGTACTAGATCACTTCCCTTCTATTTTATTTTTTACTGGTTAATTTTACTATTAGCAGTCATCTATTTTTTTATTTTATTTATCTATGTCCAATCTCTTTTTCTTGATTTTGCTTATTTTAAATATGTGCTCCAGAAATATGACTCCTATTGCTACACAATCTAGATGATTAATAAGGCATAAGTATAATTCTGAGCACCACTAATTGACATAATCAGAATCGGGAAGGCTCTCTTCTCTCTCTCTCTACTTCCTGTTCTTCAATATTCAGAGATCAAACCTGTTAAGAACCATCAGTATGTTTTGAGTTTTGATTAAATGATTTAGACTAGTCTTACATCATTGTTAAATCTCTGGTTGCATACAAATCTTGGCTTCCTGCCATAGGCAGTTAAGATAATAATAGTGTACACACTTCACTAGCTACCTAAAGCAGTTAACCACACGTGGTAAAACCTAGCTGCACAATATACACATAGCTTTATTTCTAAATCTTTTATATGGTCTTGCATTAGTCTCTTGCCCTAACTCTCAGAACAAGTTTGCCCCAATGTCTCAGATGGAAGATCTAATGGCCTGGCAAGGCATGGTGATGGACGCCCTACCACCTAGAACTGCTGATGACCTTCCTCACCAGAGACAGGTGCAACTGGACAAAGAGGGAAGAAGACAAATGACACATGGTCCAAGCCAGAGTTATGACCACAAGGAGCTGACCAGCATAATCCTCTCCTTAGCCCACAACCTCACAGACCTGAGAAATGAGGTGAACGACCTAAAGCTGCATGCAACAGAGTCCCAAGAGGAACTTAAGCATCCTCAAAGTCGCATAGCCCAACTGGAAGGTGAGACCCAGACGACACGAAATAAGTCTGGTAAGATGGAACAACAGGAGGAGGTTAACAGACTTCAGATAGCTCTCTCAGCTGCTGAGCAAAGAAAACTACTGGAAAAAGCAGCCAAAGAAGAGCTGGAAAAAGAACTGTTTGATGCAAAGTCATTATTAGTAACAGCCCATTTTGAACTATCAGATAGAGATGCCAAAATTGAATCTCTGACACAGCAGCTGGACAACACAAGAGACAAGCTTGACAGGGTCCAAAGAGAACTCGAACACTCATACAAGCTGCAATGGGAACCACAGTGGAAGACACATCCCCCACTGTCACAGCAGGTAAGCAGAGCAAACTCCCTCAGCCCAGTTCAAAGATACAAAGGGGGGGGGCTGACCTCTCTGCTTAACACCTCACCAGCCAGCATCCTAAAAACATCTGAAGCCATAGAAGGGAAGGGACTTCTCCAGATAATCCCTGTAACGGTACATGGAGCGACCCTTAAAGACCTCAACAAACTGGCTAGAGTCATCAAGTGCTTCATTCCAAATTCTGCAGGAGACCTCGATGTCCATGCCTACCTGCGGGATATAGACTTTCACCTGCATATTATGCCGAATGTGACCACACGGGAGAGACTCCACCTGCTTTGGATAACTTCTGGTACAGAGGTAAAGAGCTTTCTAGAACGGCAGCCTGACGCTGTCAAATCCGACTACCACCGGCTGAAACAAGCTCTTATACAAGAATTCTCAGACCCAGAAACAGAATATGGACTGGTCGCTGCCCTGGACCTCAAACAGGGAAGACAGGAAACTCCCCGAGTTTACCTTAACAGACTCAGACAAGCTTATTTTGGAGCTCGCAATGAATCCGAGATGGAGGAGGATATCAGCTTCAAGAGCCTGTTCCTCAGAAATCTACATCCAATTGTTAGCCACCATTTAGGCATCATGGCCTGCCCTCATACGATGACCATTCATCATTTGCGGGACCTGGCACAGAAGGCCTTTAATAAACATAAGGCCACATCTGAAAGAAAGGCCTCTATGGCACCATTGAGTCTGAACTGTAACATTCAAAAGTTTGCACCAGAAGGCAGACATTGTCACTACAACACAATGTCCTTCAACGATATGCCAGGAAAGCTTCCAGCCAGAAGACAAACCCGTCACCATCGTAATAGGCCCAGATACCAGACCAACCACTGGAAGAAACCATGGAGACGGCAAAATTCTTCTTTGGAAACACCACTGGCTGTCCAACAGCCACTGACAGCATCATCCGATGCAACACACAGGTGCCGATCTGAGTCCTCACAAAGAGAGCCGGACTTAGCTACGCCTGAGTCACAGGAGCTGCTGAAACTAGTAAGAGAGCTCTTCACACAGCTCTCACCCATGATGTCTTGACACCTGCTGTCCCACCTCTCCAGGAAGCACCGATGGCCAAGGAGTCCACCCGAGCTACCTGCAGTGCGTGCGGGACACGTCTGATCATCATGTACATCTTAATTGTCGCTCGTTGTTGTCTATTAGGTCAGACAAAAACGTGCGAAAGGGGGGATATGTAGTACCTGAGACGGATCAGACACGCATAACTACTTAAATTTCTTAAATATTACAACAACACCCCTCACCCCACCAGCACGCTAGTCGCTTGGGGGTCAACCCCCAATCTGCAACTTACACCAAGGGCAGGACAAGATCTCTGGTGACCATAGCAACTCACACCAATTCATCAAGATAGAGTATTTTACGACCCATTGGAATGTAAGGAGCTGAACTCTCTTTACTCACTTTGGGGATAGACCTACAATTATAAATGCATTTATATGGAAATGTACACATTCATTTATAACATTTCCATGTATTAATGTTCATGTTGTTATGTCTGTTTTAACATTAATCCAACGTATCCATGAATGTGTGTTTAACTACTGGAATTATTAGATTTGTAGTAACTCATTTAACCAAGATTTAGATCATGTTTGGTGTCTATGAGCTACATTTGTGATGTCCTTCGCGTTGATGTTTGTTGTGTTTTGGTAACTCTTTTCGTATTAGTTTTATCAAACTCTTAGTAGTCTTCTAGTGAACATCCAATCAGCTTTCACATGCAAAACACCATTTGAAAGACAAAAACAGTTAACTTTCCCTCCAAAGTTGCCATCTCCTGATTGGACCAGTCACGTCTGTAGGATGTGACATCCTCACAGTTTAAAAGAGACCACGAGAAGATTCTTTCTCTCTCTTCCTCGCGCTTCCTTTTCTCTTGGTTTTTGCTCTTCTTTCTCTCGATGCGTTCTGCATCTCCAAAGGATGGACTAGAAGAAGACTTCACCTTTAACCCATAAGTTTGTGCCAGGCTGCGGCCTCGTCTTTCCAGATACAGATCCTCTGCATAAAACTGGTTCTCTCTGATCACTTTCAGCCAAGATCAACTGGAGCCTTAACAACCTGCATCAGGACTCTTTCTTTCTTTGATGGGCAAGATGTGCAAGTATCAAACTTAGTCTTATTAATGGATGCATAGGGCATCATTAATCCTTTTAACAAAGGTCCTTTACAAGAAGAAACTGATGTTTAGTTCAGGCTATTGATCTTCTGAATATCATATACTGCCATAATCCATGCTCTGTTCTTCTCTCTGCTTCAACTTCAACCATCTTCTAATGCTTAACTGTATGTGTGTGTATGTTAGATTAGTATGTGTCTTGTCTAGATAATAAAGTCCTGTTTTATTTCACACGTGATGTTGTTTGTAGTTCATGCTCATAATCCGGAGTCCCTAAACATGCCGATTCTTGCTACCTGCTCGTAATGCTAAGTGATTTCCCCAAATCATGAATTTGATCCAGATAATAATAATTGATCATTATTAATTAAATTCATCCCAATTTGGATTGATATTTGTTTCCCTTACAAAGGGTGGTGGAGAAAATATTACTTATAATTGGGATCAAAGCTCATGATAATTCTTACATATTTGATGAAGAATAGTAGTTAAATAATTCTGTTCCTCATTGAATTCACTACAGATGTTAACTTTGATAATGCAATACAAATAACAAGACATGACATTGCATCATTTTTTGTGAGACTTCTCGATTGGGCAAATGTCCAAATGCCCATTTATTTGTTATTTTGAAATGATTTATTGTTGAATTGATGTCCCTGTAAAGCGTCCTTGAGCCTGGGAAAGGCGCCATATAAATTAAACATATTATAAGTATAATTCATTATTAAAAATAAAGTCTCTACGCTTTGGGTATTTCTGTTATGGTGCCTATATGAAATATAAAATCCTTGAATAAAATTGCTCTGTATACTATACGACAGCGGCATTTAACCATCATCGTAATTCATTAATATTAATGCACTGAAATTCTATGAATTCTATGAGACTAACCCTGACTTATTTTCTGTATATTATCTTTCTCACTTTAACCTCAAAGGGATTCGCGAAGGACAACACACGGCTGCACATCTTAACGCATCGATGCGGATTGCCCAAGCGTGCGGATATTTGGATTGGCCTGTTCATAACGCCGATGGTTTTGGTCACTTCCTGTTTGTTAGGACGAGCAAATTGATAGATGTCTCTTTTGTGCTCCAAAGAGCAATCAGCCATCTCACAGTGCCATTAACTGAAAAGTAAGCCGCAGAATAGAATAAGTGAGATGCAATGGACTATCTGACATTTACAGTTAATGTACCATATTTTCTCCATTGCAACTATAAGTGATTCTCTGGGCAATGCAATAACCCTTATCAACTAAAGGCTCTGCATTTAAAAATCTTTTTTACTTTTTGAGGCACAGCGGCTCTTTTTGCTTGTTTGCTTTTTATGTATTTCCCTTTCGAAAAGGAGAATTGCGACCTAATAGCGCTGTTCATTTGCACACACTTGCGTTGATTTAACACCAAATGTGTTTCAATAATCAACCTAATAAAGTACAAAAACTGACAAAAATGTATAAAACACAATCTGCAAAGCACAATTTTCAATCTTGGAGGATGCATGCGTTCCTTACTGGGCGTGTACAACATCACTCTACCCACCACTGTGATACAGGGAACTGGATCGGGTAGCTGTATCGATAAACATAAAATGTACACAAACATCTACTTTCAAATAAAATTTGAGTTAATACCAGCAGTTCATCTTGCCATTTGACACATTGTCCATTTCAGGCATCGAGGTTTGGCATTATTCTCACAGGCACGACGCCAATGCATCTACTGTAAAACTTCCGTTAGGACATTTGCTAATTATGTCGTTTTACGTTTGGCTCTCGAATCACATCGTGACTTTGCCGTGACACAGGAAAATTCTCATTTACCCTTAGCGAGTAGCATTCAAAGCGGCGAGATGAACGATCATGTACCAATCGGACTAATCTATTCGAGCGTGAGACGAGCTCTCGAAATTCAGCGTCACCTCATTCATCCTCTTTTTGAGAGCTAAGTGAAAACATACATTTGAATTCATTTAGGACCCTCAGCTTGAAAATTGGGGCCTCTGTCATCTGGGCCAAAGCTACAGAAAGGAGCGTGTCTGTGTCAAGTCAAGGCTAGATTCTGATTGAGGGTCGAATGCAGAAGAAATTGTGCAAATGAGTTTTAAGGATGTAATTGAGCTAACAAGCCTGAATAAATCAGAAAAGAGGATAACGGTATGAAATGAGTTTCAAGTCTAAAGCCATAAGCCTTCAGTTTTGCGGAAAATATGGACGTCCAAATTATTCATGCAAAACTGGAGATTAACAAATTTGTAACTTGTTTCTTTTTCGATTTATATTTAAAAATTGTCCAATTTGTTAAATCATTAGACTGTGTTTATGACAAATATTTCAAAGTGTAATATATAATAATGCTATAATTAAAACGGCATCTTTAAATATGGTGAGTTTTGTTATTGTGTTCATAGTTGAAAATTAGGTAAATTCATCTAAAATTAAAATATTTTCTCTTATGTGTTTCACAAATTATTAAATAAGATGACACGAATAGCGATGATGATTACATTTTTGGGTTCAACTTGTGCAAAAGCTGCTAAATATACCAATATTACAACTTGTGAAAAGTTCAAAACAAGCAATTGTTAGGTGTGTTATTATGAATCCGCCATAAGTCTCAATCCAAGTCAAGAAGTCAATTTGTGTTTGTTAATATTTGATGATTAATCAATGAGCTCATTTTTAACTGTACTTGCACATTGTGAATGCAAGAAAAATATGACAACAAACAAACTCAGTCCTGCATAATTCATTTAGACCTTATTAAACTTTAATGCTATGAGTTTTCCATTAACTCTTATCATAAACTTTTTGATTGAACGCATGTCACTCAAATGAATCCACTCTTACCCGATAGTAATCCGTGCTGTAGATGTCTCTTGACATTCCGAAGTCTCCGATTTTCACCAGCAGGCCGTTGCCCACCAGGCAGTTTCGTGTCGCCAGGTCACGGTGGACAAAGTGCTGAGACCCCAGGTAGACCATCCCTGATGCGATCTGAGTGGCTATATGCAACATCTGAGACAAACCCAGTTCTCCGTTGTTCTGAAGTGGCTGACCATCAACAAGAATTATCGCGTCTGGACCGTGAGCTCTGTAAGGATACATTAGAATTTTTGACAACCAATGCAATTTATTCAATAAACACAAGGTTAAAATAACATTACATAAACATCTAATGGTCGATTAATGTCCCTGCCATGCACATTAAAGTCGCTCGACATTTTTGTTCCTTCATCACCCGCAACCAGCGCTCTCAGAGTATGCAAAATAACACTGTATGATGCAATTTGAATTCCTGCCAGTTTTCTCCAGCCCTTTCATGAAATCTTCTAACGGTGTCATTACGTATCAAGCAGTTTTGACGAAACCTGTTATCCCCCCTAATCCGGCAAGCAGGACAGAGAAAGCAATTTCTACTCTCCAGACAGCGTCTTGTCGAAAGCAATGTACACCTGTGTATCCACTTCCTGTTACTTGTTCAATACCTCAGTGGAAAGTTGTAACCTATCCATCAAAATCTCACAGGCCCACCTGACATCACAACGCTACACTTTGCATTGTAATGACAGGCGACTGTGTTTATATTGTTGTAGTGGAATATTTCTGCCTAAAATAAATAAATACGTTTCACACTGCATCACTGTATATAAAATATACACTTTCCCTTATACATTTATATACAATTTAAAATCAAACTCACATTTACACCAGGGGTAGAAGCCAAATGTTATATTTGTACATTATTGTGATGTTATTCACAAATTGCTCGGATTGATTATTGCACAAGCGACCACACACCTGAGAAACTTGTTGAGGTCTCCATGCTTCATGTACTCAAAGACCATGATGATCGGGTCGCCATCCACGCAGACACCGTAAAACTTCACAATGTGATCATGTTGAAGGTTGGTGAGCAGTTCAGCCTCTCGCTGGAAATCTTTCCTGGCTGAAAGGGTGGGATCCTTCAGCGTCTGCAAAACCAACCCAACAATAAGACGGTCTATTTCCCAAAAGACACAAATTTAGCTACTGAAGTACAAACTGACCAACAATATCCATCATACATGCTCATTTGCTTGGAAAAGAAAATGTAAATATTCACAGAAATTCAAACATGCACAAATTAGAAAATGCACAACAATTGCTATAGCATTAGAGAAGGAGTTTAACTTTTAACTAAAATGAAATGTCAATGAAAATTGCAGTTTTGTGACTGCGAACATTTTTACAATTGTACGCATAGTTAATCATTCAAATTAATGAGGCTCATTTCTATTTTAATATTCCTTTTTTACAATAAATCAGGTTAATTAGATTAACAGCTTTAAGAAATGTGCGTTCTATAAAGGACATCTGTCCTTATGGTGTATTTATATATCTTTGCGTTAGGGCCATCAATCGATATTTGCGACTAATCATATGCAAAGGGAATGTTTTAAGAAATATTTATATGGGTATAAACATTTGTATGTAGTTTATATTATATTTAAATATGTGACTGTGGACAACAAAACCAGTCTTTTGGGTCAATTTTTCGATATTGAGATTTTTACATAATCTAAAAGCTGAATAAACAAGCTTTCTATTGATTTATGAGTTGTTAGAATAGGACTGGCTGAGATACAACAGTTTAAAACTCTGGATTCTAGGAGTGCAAAAAAAAAAAATATTGAGAAAAGTGCCTTTGAAGTTGTTAATCAGGGGCACTGTAAGCAGGCCATCCACACACAAAAATAAAGTTTTTGTATATTTAAGGTATGAAATTTATAAAACATCTTCATGGAACATGATCTTTACTAAACATCCTTTAGATTTTGGGCATAAAAGAAAAATCAATCATTTTGACCCATACAATGTATTTTTGTCTTTTACTAAAAATGTTCCCGTGCTCCTTAAGACTGGTTTTGTGATCCAGGGTCACACATATACATGCATGCGTGATTTATATACTTAAATATTATCCACAATACAAATTATGTTTGTTTTTTTTGCATAAGATTAGTCACAAATATTCGTTTGACAGCCCTAATTTGGGTTTACAGAACCTTATGTGTGCATTTTAGCTATACAACTCCAAACAATTTCGATTAGGAGCATTTTTTGAAAGTGCATTCAAATACATAATCAAATTGTATACGACTTGTGTGTAAATGGCACATATATTGCACAGTATTTCTGAAGTTCAATAATGAAACAATGTAATCAAGTTGCTAAAGTGCATTTTGTCATTCAGGTGACAGCAAACTCACAACACTTCATAAATGGTACAGTATATTGCATTCTCTGTCATTTTTAATGCTCACTTTAATGGACAGACCAATAAATCCACCGCACCAAAACCACAAGTCTTGGCAGAAAGATGCACAACCCGAACCTCTAAATGACCAACACGACTTCTTTGATTGCCTCCTGTGACCCTCTCTGTCTTCCAAGAGATTAAACAGTTTCCTGGCCTTATCTGTCTTTTTGTCAGAGCATGTCTGATCTTATATCACATCATTCAAGAAAAATACCCCCCCGCGCGGTCTGTGTCCTTGGCCGTGATATGTCAATTGTTTCCCAGACCCCTCTGGGCCTCACGATGCAATGCGGCGTTTGCGAGCAATCGCTCCTTCAATTATATGATAATTGCGTTTCGCTCGTAGACCTTGCAGTTTCATTTTAATTACAGCTAAGGTGGGTTAATCTATATCAGGGATGGAAAGAGGGGGATGCGTTTTGGATGGATGGGGGTACCGATTCACAGATGGCAAGGTATCTGTCCTTATCCATAATGCTTTATTGCCTCCATGTTGCTAAATTGGCCACCTGCACAGGCTGTGGAGAGCACAGGGGATATCCAGAAGCACCTGGGAGGCTGTCACTAGAAATCGGGGTTGGAGGTCTCTGACATCAGGTGGAGGAGGGAGATAACGAAGACACAAGTGTGGCTTTGGCAGATCTTTGGCCAATACATCAAGGAAACGATGACCTGCGTGAGCTGGATGATTTAAAACAACAGCTGGTCTAATGGAGCTTAATGAAGCCATGTGCTACTCTTAACCAAGTCCCAGAGGAATATTTCTCTTTAAAAAGATTCTGTCCTCATTTCATTCAGAACCTGTAAATAATCCAATAAAACAAAAGGTCCATACAATGGAAGCAACGGAGACAAATGTAATTTGGTGACCAACGTTCTTCAAAATATATTATTTGGCTTCTGCATAAAAAGAAAGTCATTCAGGTTTGGAATGACATGAGGGTGAGTAAATGATGTACGAATTTTATTTTTGTGAACAATCCCTTTAAAAGCGGTTATGTATTTGTCACTTTTCTACATTTTATTATTACCGCAATTAACCTTTTGTGGAGGTTTTATGGGTATAAAAGGTTCTTCATGGAACCAAATACAGCGATAAAACATTGAAAAACCTATTTTTTAAACATCTTAGCAAAAGTTTTTAGTACCACATCATTAAAGGGATACTTCACCCGAAAAAGAAATTCTGTCTTGATTTACTCTCCTTTGTTCTGATGAACACATAGGAAGATATTTGGAAGAATGCTTATAATCAAACAGATCTTGCACCCCATAGAAGGAAAAAATACTATATAACTTATTTTGTTATGTTGGACACGAAATAAGACATTTTGAAGAATGTTGGAGAGACAACAGTTTTTACTACCATTCTATATTTTCCTAGTATGGTAGTCAATGGGGGGCAAAGTGTGTCTTGTTTATAAGCATTCCTCCAAATATCTTTCTCCTTGTTCATCAGAACAAAGACATTTATGCAGATTTGGAACCCCTCGAAGGTGAATAAATGAATTTTCAATGTTGGGTGAAGTATCCCTTTAACATAAATTTTCAGTTAGTTGGGTCCACTATAAAATGCTTAGGAAATTAACTTAAAGGGCCTTAAAGCAAAGAATTGCTCTAATTTCCAAAAGCAGCGTTATCCGAGTGTCTTTGAGTGTGCTTTAATATGGTTAACTCAATGCTGACCAGAATATCAATTGAAGCATCCACATCTCATTTGTTGACATGCTTCTCGGGGGGATAGAAGCGTTGTAAACACATGAAGTGCGTCGCAGGCAGCTAACGCCAATTTTTACACATTCTGAGCTTGATAAGGACTTCATATGCAGTGTGAGACATAAAACAAGTGTTAGTCAACAATACCAGGATTCACACATATAACTGCTGGCTATTTTGCATGTGATGAATAGCTGTTATATACGTTAAAATGTGACAAATTTAAAGTTTTAATACCGGGTGATGGAACGTTCAGTAATATATAATAAAACCCTTCCAGTCTGTCAATCATCTTGCACGTCAGGTTTGCTGACGTACACTGGCTGACGTGTCTTTAGAGGGGGTGGGAGACAAATCAGACGTTTGACTTGTACTTCAAAAGTAATAATAAATAAATAAAGTTCGAAATTGCCCGCATCTTCCACAAAGTCTTCAAACGTTGACATTTCCAAACCGACAGACTGTCTGCTTATAGATCAGCATTGAGTCACATTTCAACAGACTGCCTGAGCTCGCTGAATGCCGACTCCTTTGACCTTGGTGGAGGGACACGTGTGGTAAAGCAACTTAAGCATTATCCAGCCTCTGTCTGCCCACTGCGATGACTCATTGCCTGTCAATGACATGGAGACCAACAATACCACTTCAGTATCTTTGAAACCCCCCAAACCTTACATCACTGCCAAATATTAAACACAACTGTAGCTGATCTCTCCTCCTAGCGCGGCCGAGCTCCATCTCATCATTGATCTTAGTCAACAAATCCTCCACCGCCAGGCCGTCTAGCAATCGTTCCCCGAACGAAACCCCTCTTTGCAAGGCACAGGGGGATCAACTGTATATGTCAGATGAGGGGGGCTGGACGAGGGGCTTGACCTTTCGAATGAATCCTCCGTAACTAGAGAGCGAAATGGCCCTGTTGCGATGGGCCGATCATTTCTTACCTTGACAGCCACTAGCATTTTGTCCTTAGTGGGGCTTAGGTTGTAGCACTCTGCCAGGAACACCTTCCCGAAGGCCCCTTCTCCCAGTTCCCTCTTGAGCACAATGTCTCGCCGCTTAATGTGCTGTACGTCTGAAAAGAGAGAAAGAGAGAGAGATTAAGCGGATTGTGTGACAATCTTTCTGGGGGCTACTGCGTTAAAACTGTGATTATTAGAAATGTGTGAGTTGGATTCAAGTCGACTTGACAGAAAAGCGTTCCCAGAAATCCCTCCAATCAACTTCTATGGACAGCATCATTTCACGCTAAATATTCCATTTGTCTTCCGAAAGGTAACGCAAGGTCATGTAGCCTTTGATGAACATGATGCATTGATGCCACACTTTGATGTACATTATAAACGATGTACTTCATCTTAGATGGCTGCTGCTTAGATGTGCTCTACGGTATTTCATTTAACCGGCCTGCTAAAACATATGCCCGGCGTATACGTTTAGACCACGCACGTCAGAACGAGGTAATTTGCATCGTTTTTCTTCAAAAGCTTTGCGTGGGCTCTCACAGGGAGCCGTGCTATCCGACAAACTCCTTAATACGAGAGATCAGGTGGATTTGCCACTCAAACAGCGATGAATGAAGCACGCATGGTCTACCGGGCAGAGTAATGGAGCAGCGACCGGTCTGCTGGCGGTTCAAGTCCCCGCTGAGCTTTACTGCGGCTCTGCCCTTGAGTGAGAAGTGTAAACTCAAACGCCTTCATAAATACTGCCGCGCGCTTCATACGGCAGGTAATAATCATCCGTGATCGTTGTGCGCCTGACTTTGGTGTACAGACGGTCGTGAAATGTTATGAAGGAATGAGATTGATAGGACGCAATATGGCGTGTCACAAATGATAACAAAAGGAAACCTTTAATTTATACGCAAGTTAGTAATTCTTGACTTATACAGTAAAATATATACAGTATACTTTATTGACCCATTTTTTGTAATTCCGAGCAATTCAGCAATTAGATCTACGTAATACGTATTTTCCAGACAACTAGGATTTTCGAAATTTCCGGAATGCAAAAAAAAACACTTAAAAGGGCATTATAACGGCTTCATTAGTATCAACCAAGTAATGTATTGTATCACCCAACGTTACGTTTTACAAGTTAAGTTTCCAAAAACGTTATACAAGTTAACTGCACTAGGTGTTTTGCGTTATGAATAGAAACGTCAAACTGATCGGATTCAACCGCGGCAACAGACGCCTAACACGTCATGATGTAATGCGGTTCGAGTGGGTCCTTAATCTCCGTACCATCCACCTGCTTCCATTTCCAGTTCCCAGTCTGCTGCGCGGCAGCGAGCTCCATATGGCCAACCACGACAGCATCTGGTATTTACTCAAAACAGGAGTTTTGGATAAGCCGCCGTCCAACATCAATACTTACTGCCCAAAGCAAGCAGCCATTCCACCATTTCTCTTTCAAGACTAGAAAAAATCTAAAGCAAATATTGATGAATGGACAACACTTGAGGATAGACTTTTTCGTATTAGCTGGCAACCTCCCCGTTCTCCGTCTAACCAGAGGCCCTAATCAGCAGAAACATATTAGGGACAATTTCATTTAGGGATGCTGAGGCAATTGCACAGCGTGGCAGACGTCCAATGACGATGGTAAATATTTCTGCTTCGACCGTAAGCGCACTCAATTTTACAAGCGGAGTTTTTTTTTCGCTGCACTGCTGGAGATTAAGACAAAAGATGGCGAACACATATATTATTTCCGAACTAATTAAAAAGCATTTGTTTCGTCAGGACAGGCGAAGACGGTGAGAGTGGCTGAGACAAAGGAGAAGAAAGATCGCGGTTCTGTGCTCTTTCTTTTTTTCGCGGTCTCAATTTTCTCGTGATTGATAGGTTTACAAATAGCAGGTAATAGGTGCAAGGAGCACTTTCAGTCTGACGACCAAATGAAAGGAATAGTTGAATCAATTGAATAACTTTGCAGGACTTGTCATTTTGCAGCTTGACAGTCCGAGTTCACATTTTACAGAATAGAAGGAGGACAAAAATCGTTGTGCGCAATAACGATAGAAAGACATACAGAATAGGAACGACAAGAAAAATAACGCAATTTGAAATATCCCTTTAAGAGCTGTTGTATTATGTCCCCAGGATGCATTGTGAGAGGCCACTCTTGGGAAGAGCTTGCCGCACTAGACATGATCGTTCTGAACGTAGCGATCAGGTGGGAATACAGGACAACGATTTCATCCTAATTAGGATTTTTTGTTGTTGTTCTCTGGCAGATGTTTAACTCGCTCTCAATGCGAATGACACAGCAGACCAGAGCGAGGCTGATTCGGGTTCAACTGCGTGCAAATGGCTGCAAGGAAACTTTCAGGATTAGGTTGGACTTGCCCTGCAGCAATTTACCTCCTCTCTGGATCTCAAGGCAGAACTAAATGAGGCTGAAAGAGCACCTGTTCATTTCGAGCCGGCCCCAATGTTATTTCCTTCTGCCTGATGACTTAATGCAATTACGAATGTTTTTGTAAATAGCCCTGGTCAAATTTTACGTGCTCTCGGAAGTTTGAGAAAATGACATAATTGGATAAATAAAAATGGAAGAAATAAGGCAAACAAAACGGATATCTTCAGAAAACCTTGAATCATGCATCAATTCACATTTGTGGGTAAAAAAACGAACAGATTTAATGACGTATTTAAATTCTTTTTCAAATGATCATTTAAGTAAATTATATATATTTTTTTGAAAACATCAATTGAAATTCAACGATTTATTTGATTGAATTGTATTTGATGTTTTCATAAAAATATATATATATAATTAGTCATCCTTATACTAGCCGGACTACTTGGGTTACAACATTGGTATTGTTTTTTTTTATTTTGGCATCTGGAATTTTTTTCGACAATGATGATACAACTATAACATTATAATATGTGTCCCTGGACAACAAAACCAGTCTTATGGGTCAATTTTTCGAAATTGAAATAAGAAATAAGCTTTCTATTGATGTATGAGTTGTTAGAATAGGACAATATCTGGCTGAGATACAACCGTTTAAAACTCAGTAATCTGAGAGTGCAAAAAAATCAAAATATTGAGAAAATTGCGTTTGACGTTGTCAATCAGGGTAAGTTTGGCGGGCCATCCACTCACCAAAATAAAGTTTTTATATATTTAAGGTAGGAAATTTACAAAATATCATCATGGAACATAATCCTTACATCCTAATGATTCTTGGCACAAAAGAAAATTCGATCATTTTGACCCACACTATGTATTTTCTTCTTTCCTAAAAATGTTCCCGTGCAGCTTAAGACTGGTTTTGTGATCCAGGGTCACATATGAACAAATCTATCTGCTCATAATGAAACATAATTGATTGACTGACTGTGTCCCTTGAAAAAATAGAGAAAAATGAAAAACCACGTCAAGATGACCCAAAATACATTGTTTATCCTTCATTTAACTGGCTGATTTAAAGCGACTCGTCATGCCTTAAGAGCAACAAGCCCACGCTAAATAGAGCCCCGTGCGACTAGGCCACATGTGTTAGCGAAGACATCCAAGTGTTATTTCGTTCGCAGGCTCTGTGCTACACAAGCGCCCTCAAGATGCTATTAATAAAGCATGTGGGTGCAGTCATTTGCAAACAAGGTTAATGCACGCTTGTCTTCTGTATCTCTGCTGCCATGTGTACAACCTTCGCCTGCTATCGCGACTGACAGTCAAGAAAAGCCCCACCAGGACCTTCAGAATGGAAAGCGGGACGTGTTCCTGTATGTAAACAGGCATGCAGGCCGTCCATCAGAAGCGTGCTGCAGCGCACAGACACGCCCACCTAACAGCCATGCGTCTTACATAAACACGACTGCGGCATTTCCCTCTCCTCCTCCCCCATGAGCGCACATCAGAGCATCTCACGGATCTTACCCGTAGCGACAACACATGTCTCGCAGGGATGAAACGCTGCTCACCTGTAGGGACAAATCACTTGCTGTTCTGCATCTCATTTTATTCGTCTTGTATCCAGATTATAATTTCGCTTTTTGTCTGTGTGTCTCTTTGTTTGCACTTTTTTATGTTTCCAACTGCGGTGCACAAAGCAGGACCGTCTGGAAAAATGTCGCATTTTTGTTCCAATGAAATACCAACATCTTCATTAAAGATGATCCTCAAGATAAACAAACTGGAAATCAATTATTCTTCGCTGCTCAGAATGCAAAGACGGGAAGTTGTGCTTTATTGCCACAAGCGACCACTGATAGAGCAACGAAGAAGAAATAAAACAGTGCTAGCAGCATGTCCGGTTCGGCTGGACCAACCAGCCGGTCAAACGGCGACTTAAGAGAAATAGATGATTACTGTCAAATGTCTGTCAGATAACAAAAAATACTGTAGTTCACTGTACTGTATGTATTTGTTCATGTTTTATGGTTTTATGTCGAAACACCCCTATGTATAGCTAGGAAAAACATGTTCCCCGGAGGAGCACTTCAGATGCAACATGTTACAGTAAATCTGCAAATGATTTTTGTGAAATGATGTGATATAAAAAAATAAACATGAAGGATGAATGGCTTTTGATCTGCAACGCTAATAAATGTACAAAAAATAAAGCCATACAGTAATTTACTGTAATTCTTCAGGCCTGTACAGTCTCCATAATGTATTATAATTCATTCATAAGGCCTATACTTCAAATCAGCTCAATACTCTCATTAATAATGTTCGGTTTTAATATAATAATCTGCCAAAACCATACATCTAAACGAGTATTTAAACGTACAATAAATAACGCCATAATGCACTATATAGTAAATACAACTTGAAAAAAGACTGCTAGATGAACTAAAACACGATCTCAGCAGTCACTCGAAAATGGATTTGTGTAAAGATGTCAAAACTTCAAAGGAGGAAAAAGACACACATAAAGAAAAAACGGCATCAGAAACAGTCTTATTTCTCGAAACCGCAAAACAGCTCAAGCAAACATGACAAACATGAATAAGAAATAAGGCTTAACCGCAGGCGACGGCGTGTGAAAAACATGTTCATCACGTGTGCGGAGAGGATGAAGGGATGAAGGCCATATGCTTCAGTCGAGGAATCGGGAGCTTTGTGGTGTCGTATGTATAGGGGAAGCATAACATAAGTATTGAAAGTCAATACTGAACCATGAAACACTTACTGACGCACAAAGACACACGAAAAGCCAGGCTATGTGCATGAGCATGTTTTTAGATTGTTTGGAAAAAAGATCGAAAAGACTTCTGAATATCAACTCTAGTTGGACCAATATTGCCTCTTAAGAAGAAAAGGACATTTTTGACACCACTGAAATCAATGCAGATCCGAAAGGATTTAGATGGAAATACCCCAGAGATGAGATACAAACGCTTTTAGAAAAAAACTGTGGGAATCAGTAATAGTTATAAAGTTGTGTGCACAATAAAAATATTAAATGTCTCAATACTAACAGCACAAAATCATTCCCCAGCTCTTTAGCTTGTATGCGAACAAGTTCTGATGGACAATTTAAGAAAACCAGAGAACATTGAAAATCGTATAACAGAGAGTGATTATATTCATACCTTGCCATGACCGAAATTACCGATCGATATCTGTTTACTGCGACGCCAACTAAGATACAAAGTCGCGGCTAAACGTTCTCGCATTACAGATAAATGGCAAGACATGCGGCTTTGATCGGAGCGGCTACTCAATTACAGAATTCCTCCTGTGTTTCCATTCGATCCGAGAGGCTGGAGGAGTAATGTCCAGCCGCTCCGGCTCAGAGGGAAGGGAATTAACGGAGCGTGGAACACGTTAGTCCACAGCAAGTCACATCGGGTCGGGCTTTGGGAGATGGAGTGACCCGGAGTACGCGGTCTCCAGATGATTGAGCTGGACGAAACTGTGTGGGTCCGTAATGTTAAAAGCTGTCACAGTTTGTCCCATTTTTTCAATTGAGGAAAGAAAGAAAGATAGAAAGAAGAAAGAAAGAAAGCCTACAAAAAACACCGAGTAATATCCTTAAAAATCATTCTAAAGTGCAAATTTGGTTTTTAACAAACCTTTCTCATAATAACCACAGTTGAAAATGGTTGTGCGGCCTTATGAAGTGTATAAATCACAATATATTTGTTTTTTTATCGTTGGATCTGCAAATCAAATTTTGGTTTAACAATCTCCAAAAATAAACACTTCTTTTATTCCAACATTCTTCCTCAAGAGATGGAGGCCATTCAACATGCTCTTGTCTTGAAAAAGAAATCAAACTGGATGTAAGAGGACAAAACTGGACAGAGGGAGAAGTCGATGACCCAAATGCACAAGAACAAGAGTGCGCATCAGAGTCTCTGGTTGGAGACACAGCTGGCAACTTTATTAAACAGCACACGCCAAACACCAGCTTCATCTGCGACAGATGTTGCCACAGAAATTCAGAGAAGGCAACATCTGACACTGGCAAATATGGGCAGAATGAGCAAAACAACTTGAATTCTGGATGGTAAACCAAGGAAAATGGTATCGTGACTGGATAAAAGGTGTCGAGTTGTTTTACTGAAAAGGTACAGGAGAAATACCATACAAGCCTATAAACTACTACGGAAAATATGGAAACAAAAGTCAAATGAATATTACACGAAAGCTATATGTAACAAATGCATTTAAAGGGACAGTTCACCCAAAAACAAAATTCTGTCATGATTAACACAACCTCAAATCTCTTTACATTTCTTTGTTCTGAAATTTGGAAGAATGCTTGGAACCAATACGTTCCTGGCCACCATTGACTACCAAAGTACGAAAAGATGTAAGTCAAAAGTGCCCCAGAAATGTTTGCTGTCCTACATTCTTCACAATATCTTCTTTTGTGTTTAACAGAATAAAGACATTTATAAAGCATTTTTTCTACTATGGTAGTCAATGGTGGTCGAAAAGTGTTTGGTTACAAGCATTCGTCCAGATATCTTCATCTGTGCTCATCATAACTAAGAAATGTGTACAGATTTGAAACAACTTGAGGGTGAGTAAAAAACGAATAAAAATTTTTGGGTGAACTGTCCATTAAACGTAACTTTTACAAATGAATAAATGTATCAAGTTCTTCAATCCCCCTAGAAAAAAACAATCCCAATTTCCAATTTTTTGAACAACACTGTATTTAGCAATCCAATTTTGTTTATAAACTCCTGTGAGAGGAAGATATTTCTAATACTGCCTCAAAGGAGTTTCAACACGAGTGTACTGTTCTAAAGCTTAAATCCTACAGATTTACATGCATTACTCGCATCACTGTCATGCGTGAAATCACGCGCAAGTGCGCATGTGTCCGCGTGGGTCACGCAGATCCAATTATCTTGTACCTGAAAGTACATTTGTGTACGGCGATAGGTTGTTTCTGGCAAGCTCTCAAGAGCTGAAAAAGCTTGAGCCGTGTTTCCACGAATAATGAATACATTACTATTTTAAACACACCGGGCCAGAAGTCAACACAGATAATTTAAATACATTTATACACAAAGCAATTTGTGTACCAAACAAGTCTAATCCACGGAGCACGTGTCCCGTTCTCTCCTTTGCTTTAGGCTATTTAGACGTGGACTCTGGGGCGACAGACGGCAGGGTCAGTGGATAGAAATTAAGACGTCAAACATTGACGTCAGTCTAATCTTTGCATTCAGAGCCGGCCCCTTATTTAGAGGTTGATTGGGTTAATTCATAAGGTTGAAGAGGCACCGGACTAATGATTTTATTATGCGGCATATTGTGAAGGAAAGTACGGGGAAAATACGATGAAGCGAGCTGATGAAGGTTAAACATTGTTGCCAAATGACCGTTACGCCACTGTGTTGCAATTAAAGTGTTTTTAATGAGTTGGGAGGGACACATTTGCATATTTAGTGCGGCACAGGGCACAGGCACCAGAAGAGAACATGCCGCAAGTAAATGTGTTTATGTTAGCCGCTGTTTTTGTCATATGTCTGTTTTAAAAATACAAAATATAAAATTCACGAACACCGTACAAAGGAGTGCCAAATACGGAAAAACACATGCAAAAATGCTGGACTGTATCTGCAAAGATGTTCACACCGCTAGCGACTATGTAGCTATATGTCCTATGTGCAAGTCTCTTGCTACGAGGTTGTTAGAAGGCTTTTCTTAGCTTTAGTTGCTCTAGTAACATTTATAAACAAACTATGCAGTAACTGACGATAGACGGATGACGTGAGCTCCGCTGCTTTACTCCCATTGGTAGTCGCTCCCGAAAGTCACTCATCATTTGCATAAAGTTGAGCAAATCTCAACTTTGTCGTGTCACTAAACACATCCACTTCATGTCGCCAACGGTCACTGCCGCTCGTGTCGCCGGCTCTCCGTTGAAATAAATGACATCGCCTTTGTCGCTAGGTGTTGATGGTGGTGTGAACGCACAGTTAAAGCCTCAGATTCCCTCGGTTCCCATAAACGTCTCATGTTATGGCGTCCGCTCGAATGGAACAGATTAAGATACAGACGGATGAGAGGAAGGGGGCATGACTTCTGGAGATAGGGGGCGAGAGCTCGGATTGGAGTCAATCTTTTGATATTGATTGCATCTGTGGAAAATTCATTTCTGGCTCATAATTTGAGAGCAGAGAGCATCTAACTCTCGCCGGTGGGATAGGGGAGGGTGCGAGGAGGTAGCATCCCATCAATTACCCCGGAGTGAGGTGCTTTTAAACAGAGAACCCGGCGCCGCCTTAGATGACGGCGATGGCCCTAATCATTGTCTCCTTTCGCTTAGATGATTTGGCATTTGGCTCCGGATGGGTTGTTGATATGGCTTCCTGCCTCCGAGAATCAGCGCGAGGTGAAGGGAGCAGAGCAAGAAGATGAGAAGTGAGAGCAAAGAGAGCGGGTGGAGAGGACCGCCATGACCTTTTCTAGAGGACAGGATGACTCGAGTCTCATTTGAGCCTCGGTACGAAAAATCTCATCCGTTGTACTTTGTCTGATCATTACGTGATTTAAAACTCAAAGCCTTTGGATCATGGCGAATGGTTTTTTTGACATTTTGAGAAATGTGGTATTCTGTCTATACAATGAAAGTCAACTGTGGCCAGTGTTGTTTGGTTACCAACTTTCTTCAAAATATTAAATCTTTCAATGACTCCGGTCTACAATACCTCCAATCCTGTCTTTTTAAACAGAGAAGCGGTTAAAAAGATAACTTTGAGTCCTCTCCAAACATCAAGCAGAATGATTACTCTTGACTTAAAATAAAAGAGCCTTGCGCGCTTGAAATCTGTTCCTTCAGGACTTGTATTCCATCATTCCCCTGCCCCTTTCTCTCCCATTTCCTAACAGCCTCTCTGTTAATGTCCTGCAAGAAATCTAAAGCTATCATCTAATTCAAACTGACAGATGATAAAAATAAGGATTCATTAACGCTTCACCGCTACAGCGCCAGGAGGCAGAGCATGAGCTTATAAAATAATAGGACCTCAGACATATACGTATCTGTCATTAGGCCAGCAGAACTGCCCAGCGTCGCACCCCCTTCAACGCTCCCTAATAAGGATTAATTACCTGCGGTGGTTACACCTGTAGCTAATGGGAGAGGGCCGACCGCAAGGTGTGCGCCAATCAGCGTGTTTTGTGTGTGAGCCAAAGCTCCCCGTGGTTCAGTGGAGAAGGTTATCAGTCTTTTAGATTGGCTTTGCTTCTTTTATGGCGAGTAGGCTGTCAGAGAGTACGTAAAACGTATTTAATAAAAAGCGGTGATTTAAAAAGGATGAGAAGTCTTTTGGTGATGCATTAAGGATGAAACTGACTAACTTCACTCACTTGACTTACTAACCTTATTGTCCAACAATTCAGCTTTATTTCTCTAGTGCTTTTCAGAAATATGCTCTAATACATATATATATATATATGAATAAACAAATAACAAATAAATACATTAAATTAGGCCAAAATTACAAACATAAAAACGATATAAATAAATTATTTCACATTGACTTACTTTGAATAAATTACTTTACCTTACTTTACGAAATTAACAAACTAGTTACCTAATGGTCTTATCCTAAAACAATGTTATTGCTTAGGTTTTTTTCCTGGTATACAGCCATTTTATAAAATCAGTTAATACATTTAAACATTTAAATAAAAGCTAAACAAATATAAAAGCTTTTAAATGCACAAACTAATAGACTTATTTAAAAAATGTAATTGTATTAAAATGAAGTTAAATAGAACAATAAATAAAAACATTTTAAATTGATAAATTAAAACAATTTATTCAATTAATTCAATTGTTAAACCTACATTTTAAATGCACATCTTTAACAGCTTCAAAATAAAATATTAATGAAACAATACAAATGTTTATTTAATAATAATAATAAATGAATAAAACCATGAATTTAATAAACAATTTTTAATGTCTGTTAATTTGTACATTTAAAAAGATACATTTCTATATTTGAATTATTATATCGATAAACTAGTTCTTTTATACAATATGATTTTTCCACTCTTGGTTCTCTATACAAGTAGTCCATGCAGTCAACACTTTTTTGAAAATTCTATTGTACCTTGGTTTCAAGATACATATACCGTAAAGGCCTTTTGAAAACATTCAAGTAAAAAAAAAACATTTACAACTATTCTGACCAGTATTCATTCCTATAACTATTTGTTACATTCAGACCTGCAGTTGAATCTTTGGTATTTCTGTTGTAACAACACAGACCTGCACCCAAAACGGAGAGCATTCTGCCCCTTCTATTTGGATGTTTAAGGGGCACAGCATGATTTATAATTCTATAAAGAACGAATGATTCCAGAGTTGAGTGAGCTCTCAGTTTGCCATGTCTTTTGTGCACAGTGCACAAAAGCAGGGGAAATGAGAACTTGGCTTTCAGTGCAATGGGTTTCTATTGGACTCGATGGCAGTAAATAAGCTCCTAAAAACTCTCAAGAGTGCTGTTTGGGTCCATTCAGACACTTTGGCAATTTCAGAACAAAATACTTTTCTGGACTTTCTAATGGATAAGTGAGGAGGGCACGCCCACTCATTCAGAACTTCTTAGAGAGAAGTCAAAAGAAAAAAATATATCACTTGGTAGAAAACATCAGAGTGGTACAGGTTTTGCACCTGCTGACCTGAGGGTGGCTCTTAACAAGATATTGCTCGACAGTTTTGAATAAATGGCTGGAGAATCCTGTCCCACAATACCGACCTGGGCTCCTCAGCTTCTCTCTGGAATGCCCTGTTGGTTGACGAAAATCTTGACAGATTTTTAGCTCGATAACTGTGGGCATTCTTACATGCAAATAAAAACGATTGCATGAAGATTGCATGGTAACATGGTTCCTGCCATCGGTTGCATAAGCCACCTAACAGCATACCCTAGTTGTGGCACAAATGGGCACCAGTTACCATTTAGCCACCACCATTGCAAATATTCAAGCATTGCACTATTCAACTGTCAAATATAAACTGATTATTAGAAGTCTACTATTTATATGAGGTATTTTTAATCACACATTTTAATACATTATTATGAATGCTTGTATAATGTATTTTTTTACTTCTGACTATTATGTATGGAAAATCAATTCTGGAAATGATGAAAATTAAATGTACAGCATTAAATTTAGGTTTACAAATAGTAGTAGTCACAACTCAAATGGATCTAGTAAGTTAATGAAAAAATATGAATTTAAGTAAAAATTAAGTTATATTTTAAATTATTAAAAATAAAACAGTTTAAATAACACCAAATAAACAAATATTTGGAGTCAGAGTACATTTTAAGAAATTACATTTAAAAAAGTTTAATTCACACTAAGTAATACATGTATTACTTTAAGCATATGGGTTTAAAGTATAAGTTACTATAAGCCCATAACATGACCGGTCTTACTTAAAATGTCCATTTGTAAGCCCTTATAAAGAGCAACTTAACTACTGTAAAGTTCCAATACATATACTGTACATTCAAGGGCTAAAATAAGAAGATTATACAAAAATAGCTTCAACTGCAATCAATTCGGACAAGATAACAAAAGAAATCAGTTTAGGTAAAACCAGTCCATGCAGAACTTTACTTTTAACCAGAACGCCCGAAAATGACTGCTGCAAATGGTCCGTAAAATTTTATAGCTTCCATCCTCTCTAATCTCGCCGTAAGACAGAGATCCTCTTCTCAGTTTTTGAAATTAAGGTGCTCTGTCAAAACAGATAAGGCTGTTCAATTCCACTTCCCCTGGTTTCTCAAAGACAGACAGTGAAAGAAATTCTCTATCGTACAAAATACAAAGACTTAAAAAAAGATATTTAAAAAGATTTGAATGTTCAATTCTAATACTGTTCCAGATAGTCTGCTAAAGGTTTACTCGAGACGTTGTTCTGGTCCTCGTACACCTCTTTCTGACAATCCTATATGAAGCCTATATTGGGTGAGATGAAATCTCTGTTACCAATGTGACAGAAACTGCTGGCTGCTTATTTATTGACTTTATAGTCTACAGCGCCTGAACGAAATTTATATTCTCAAATGTGATGTGAAATTCTGCAGGGTCCTTCAATGGGTAATTGGGGTGGAACAATTTCACTGCTAAAATGCCAGAAGGTTCAAGGTTCAAGTCTGGAGAGAGATGATTACAGAGACTCGGGTAATTGATGACCATTGAACGAAAGGTTCAGCGGTTTCATAGAGTTTATATTCAACAATGTACTACATAGCTAGATTCCTAAAGTAAAGGACAGCCACATGTTAAACATGTAGCCAATAACCCATCATAATTGTTTTACAGACCTGATGACCTGACAACTGGTCAAGTGGTGTCCTTGTCATATGAGTTTAACCCATGAGTTTATACAATGCAAATCGACCAATGAGTGTAGAGATTAAAGCTTAGCCTTTAGATACACTTAAGGCTAATTCACACCGATCCAACAGATGCTAATCAATACCCACAAACACCAACTTGCTAAATTTCCATTGACATTTATCCAAAAAACCTGTGTGTTGGTGTTTGTCGGCTCAGTGTGAATAGAGTATCGTAGAGAGGAAATATTTTTGAAGATTGTTACCATCTAGCACTTCTGGTTCCATCGCCCCAAAATCAATGGATTTTTTTAAATGGGTTTTTGGTTAAATGCCTAAAATGAGGTCTGTGGATAGCAAGACGTTTTGTTTTATTCTATGACACCAATTATAACCTGGTAATGATTTTTAAAGCTTGATCGTGTCTTAAACACGGTGGTTACTAACAAGTTGGTGAAAGCGAGTAAATACTTTGACGAGGACGCATTGTCACGCATATAAATCTCACAAATAATGCAACATGGACTCAAATCTCAAAAAATGTGGAGGGATATTGATTAATGGAGAAATCATTTACCACGAAACGCGTTTTAAATAACGTTTGAAAAAGTTGTCAGAGGCTTGGTGGTGGTGAGTTTAATATCGAGCGCCCGTGTAGTCTGTTTAAAGCATCATGTTCGTTTTTTTCTTCTGGAGATTATATTTCAGCAAATGGTGTGTCAATCTGTAAGGATTATCGTGAAAAACAAAACATGTAAACATCGTAAACCTTCGTAAATCTCAGAGTTTATGTTTTGCGATCTTTTAAAAGTCTACGGGAAAAATTCATAGGCTTTCTTTCGAAGGAACCAGTGCGGTGCTAACTTCTGAGATGGCCTACAAAATACGTCATCTCTGAGCTACTCTTTTAGCCTTTGGATACAGCAGTTTATGAAGAAACGTCCACTAACCTACAAAGAGTCACTTTCACTTCCTAGAGTAAAACGATTTGCTACTTTGTAGCAATTAAATCAACATCAGTGCAACTAAAATTGTGCAATAAATAATTTTGTTCAATATCGTTATCAAGAAACGCTAGAGGCAAACAACAGTATCGCGTCCCAAATCGGTGCTTGTTGACAATTTTTGTCTTCTACTTCGAAGAAATTTAAGGCAAACATATACACGCTTTAAATGTTTCAGAGTAGACTAGCTTGATTCCTGACAAGCGACATTCATTGGTAATGACCCACCGGTGCTAGTCACTCTTTATGCTAAACTCTCGGTTCCACCTCATTTCAGGCCCCCGCGGGTAAAACCGAAAGGTACTGAGAAAATAAAATTTATAAAAGAGACCTGTGCCATTAATCTATTAGCATGCTAGCGCACGTCCGCGAAACCCTCCTGTAAACACACACACAAACACAAGCCGGGAGGATTATAAATCACTCAATTTGCCATTAAAGATTCATGCGGTTCATAACACGTAACTCCTGTGAATATGTATGTTTATCTTTATATACATATGTATGCTTTTGCATCCTTACTGTGATTTCGCACACTAACCAAATTGTGCTTGTGCACCGGGTGGAGTGTTAATCTTTCAGCAGGGGATTAAGAAAATAGGACCACTTGTGTTCAGAAACATAAACTGGTCAAGTTCAAGAACTTGGACTGAAAATCTATTTGCTCAAAATATTAATAACTTTAGCTGGGCTTGAACTTGGAAACTTTAGTTTACCAAGATTTTTAACCATTTGTTACCATAAAGCAAAATATTCAGTGCTAATCTAATAAAACAATTCATACTTAACCAACTACATTGGTTCCTCAGATATGGCTACTGATACTTCCATCCATGTTCTTCTCCAAGTACAAAATGACAAATCAAGATGCTTTACAACCGTCCATGTGCTTCTCCACAGCCACCAGACACTGTTTGATTGTGTATTTGCTTCACGGAGCAGCGGATATTGGCTTTGTTTGCCTAAGGCTCTGTCGTTTATCATTCGTGTCCCGCCATTTTTTCCGGTTGGTATCTGAGTTCAATGTAATGTGAACAATTAGGGGCTCCGGGTAGGTTCATAAACAACCTTACAGAAGATAGATAAGGATAGAAAGATAGTGCGTATTGCTTGTTATAGGACACATTTTGTAATCTATACTCTTTGTCTTCTAAACATTTTATTTTTAGGCCCAGCCTAAACATCTCAGAGTCCACTTGGTATGTTCGGGTTGTGAGGAAAAGTAAGGCAGAACTGTAGATCAAAGTCAGATCGATACAGAAGCAGAAAAAAGAAAGTTCTCTTTTTGGTTACAAAAGAAAGTTACGAAAATAAAGTGTTAGACCTTGAGATTTTAAACTCGACTTCATTTCCTCCTGAACTAAAAATGAATATCTTTGGTTGCTTCGAGGTAATTCGAAACAAAATTATTGCATTTTCTTCCTCAAATTTATTTGATAATGATGCAACAATGCAGTATAATGTGACCAGAGATACTTAAATGCCTTCCAGTGTTCCAAATATTTTGGCCAGCAAAATTGATCCACTTTAAAAAAGCTCCATTAAGGATTTCCGAATCTGGAGAAGGACTTGGTTTGTGGACACAAAAGGTAGCACCGTTTTGTACTGTGCACCGCTGAGTATTCTATACTGGGTCAATTTGCAAATCATGGAATAGCTCAGAAGAACAGAGGGAGAGAGAATAGAACAGTAATGCAGTCTGTCAGCCCGGAAATAATGTAAAATCCTAAAGAGAGATAATTCACAGATTAGTTCGGATCGTGGCCATGTGGAAGACAATAGAACCCCGAAAGCTTAAAAGTCTAAATCCCGACTTCTTTCCTCAGGTGGAAACCATAAAAAGGTTTGGCGGTTGTATAAAAATTACCATGTGAATAGGAGTCCATGGTGTCTTTTCACTCCAGTTAAGGAAGATTAAATACAATTATTTTTATAAATGTATATTATTACATGATTATTATATTAAAAAATGTTATAATATATCTACAAAAATATATAGTTATATTATATAAGACAATGTGCTGATAAAATGTAATTAATTTAGGGCGATCAAACGAATAATCGCGATTATTTACATCCAGATCAAATGTTTTATATTAACATATTATTTGTCTGTGTACTGTACATATTATTTTTGTATTTATAAAAACAAACACATACATATGAACATTTATATATAATTCAAATTATCGTTAAATATAAATAAGTAATTGTAAATATTTTCTAAATATGTGTTTCGAAATACAAAACCAATATGCACAGTACACAGACATGAATTATGTAAACACAAACTTTTATTCTGGAGGCGATTAATAGTGATTCATCGTTTGACAGCCCTAATTGAATTAGATAGCCTATATTTTATCTTCACATATTTGTAGATCATCATCAATAAAAGCATCAAAAGTCTTTCTCTACATTTTGGACCCTGGTTGAGGAGAACCGTTATGTAAAAAAAGAATGGATTTGAAACAACACGCGGACAAATAAAAAATGTTCAACACCAAGCAGCACAAATTGGTAAATCGGTACTTCACAAAACACTGACTTAGCGTATGCGTTTAAGACTCTCCTTTGAGGCCTGGCTCAAATTCTTAAATTTAAAACTATCGACTATATTTCACTCCCTGTTTCCCGCTTCACCTCTCTTTCTCAAGCATACATATGCTTTTGTCTCCAATTCGATCTCTAAGGCGCGTGAGGGAATTTGCAGCTGACCTGAATTTTAACCCACATTCAATTTGCTGTAAAAATATGACAGTACAGTATCCGCACTAAAAACGTCTTGCGAACGAGAGGATTTACGCACTTCCTTAGCAGACTGTAAAAATGTAGGAAAGGACAGAAATGCCACAAATCACAGTAAATGCGTAATAAGTAAAGTAAGCCGTCGTGGGCTTTTCAAACAGCAGTGTTCTTCAGACTTAAATTGATTCAGTTCTGACTCTAATAAGACTCAAGTATGCAGTGGAGAGCTTAGGAATTTCCGCCACCTGCTGTACGGGACAAAGTTAGATTAGGGGACAGGCTGTCCGGGAGCGGCGGCCATTTGGTACTCACAAGTGGCGGGCTTGTTGCAATTATGCCCGTGCCGGAAGTACTGCGGGTTCTCGATTACCGGGATACGCGTCATGCCAATCACCACGGCGTCTGGCCCGGCATCCAGGGTGCAAGGGGTTATGATACCGTGGTTGACATGGTGAAGAGGGCTGGCTGAATCTTCTTCTCCGCTGATCACAGCAACCGGTCCTGCAGAGAAGAAAAGATGGTCAAAAAGATGGAAGCATCACGTAAGATGCTTTGCTACACAATGACATTTGTTGCTTTCACAGAAAACAAATTCAGCATAACAAGTCTGAGAGCCAAAATACAAATAAGACAGATTTCTCAGAAGAAATGTTGTCTCGGATCTCCACTGGCCTTTTGGGCACACGACAGTCGCCTTGGGCTGGCTCAACCCAGGAGTCTCAGCTGTGGTGGCCCCAGGCCATCATAAACACTGACATCACAAGTTTCCCCAAAGCCCTACGATTGGTTCATGTAGTCACATCAACACACAAATACACCCACGTCCAGATCCGGGCCTGAGATGATGTAATAAATAAATGACTCACTCCAAGTGGGGATTGTTGAAACCACAGGGCAGGAAATACAACACAATGTGGAGGAATGGGGCTTCTTGTAACAGTTTGAACTTTATTTCTGAAGAAGTTGGTTTATGGATGCATACATTAAAGTCTTGGCTGCTTAAGAAAAGCTATTGAACATTTTAGCCGTAAAACAGCAAAAAGTATAAAAACAACCAAGAACCATGAAATAACATGCACAAATGTTGTGACAACTAGCCCCGGTCTCTCTATACAGGATGCTGAGAATGAATAAAAGCAATGTAGGGCTGCTAAAGCTGTCATTCAAAGACATGGAATGTGTCAGTTTGACCTTAACAGTCTCTTAGGAAAATTCATGAGGCCATTAAAGTTCATGAGGTCAGACATCTTGACACAAGTCCAACAAGGGAATTGGAAGCCGACTGACTACTTTTGAGTAAAAGAGGTCAAATGACAGGAAAAAGGTTGAAAATAAGCACAACTACTTGAGTGTAAAAAAAGCAAGAGAGTTTCTAAAAACAGAAATATGCATCCTCCTCACAGAGAATACAAATGTATGTGCATCTCTTTTGAGGGGCGTCACCGGAGGGGGCTTGAACAAATAAAGATGCGAGGTGTAAACACAAAGATAAACTGTATAAAAGGTGTAAACATTAAAGATAAAAAAGTGATAAAGGACAAATCTATTATACTGCCATATTAAAACTGAGTTACAGGAACGAATTCAGACATGAATAACCTAAATATTGAATCTATAGATGTTCCAGCGGCAACAACATAATCATACGTAAAGTGTCCCAAAAATTCACTTCCGGTAGACCTCCCTCTGCAAAAAAATCTAAAGCTGTTGAGTAATTGTAATGTGGTTTAATACAATTAGTGTACCATAAAATATGAATAAAAGTTAATATAAATTAAATTTAAACACAGTGACCATAAGTTATTTGAGGACAGTCTGATGTTGATGATTTATCATCTGTGTAATTCAGAATTGCTTTGCTAAACCTCCAAATAAAAGATTTGAGCTTTGCTAGTATAAACACAAGCAGAAATCGAAATGAGATGAGCGGGCACAATCGTTTTACATGCCTTTAAAAAGAGATTATTTTGAGACAATAACTGCGGTCTGCTGCGACACATTAAAGCAGAAATCTTGGGAAAGGTCTTAATTAGCTTAAGCCGTTAAGACAGGAGACGATGCTCAGCTAGCTGTCAAATAACCCCTTCAGCTAACTGGGTTGTTAAAATGCTTTTCTTTTACTTAATTGGAAAGTCAGGGTCAAGCTAAAAGCCCAAAAGAACAATTAAAGTTATACTAAAACGAATGAAACACGAATGCATGTGTTTTCAGACATTTACCTGACAAATAATCAAATTTAATAAAGAAGCAAATTACTGCTATCAACATTTTCTGTTTCATATATTCTCCCCCTGTTTTTATAAGCTCCATATTAAAAGTCATTTTGATTAGCTCAGTTTTGGTTCTGGCTTTATTGTATATTAAGCTTACAGTAAATGCAACATTCCTGCTTAAAATTCCTTTTTAATATCTTCAGGTTATTGTTAGAGATACGCAAGGTCAGACGCTGCTGTAAATACGCTTGAAAAATAAATACATAAACCATATCAAATGGCACTTTCAGAATCCTATTATACACGGAGGCACGGTGAATTGGAGATCGCATTCGCTCGCACTTGCCTGTTGGCGTTTCCAGTTAGGAACTCTATCGATAAAGTGGAGGAAACAATTTGTTAAAGCGACTGAACAGTAAATGGGACGCGGGCCATCTCTGAAAATTCAAAGGCGTTGCATTTCTGCAGGACTTCCTGGGTTTTTATCTCTTCTGGGGAGCGTTTTATCCAGAAGTTGTCATTTATTACAAAGAACCTCCCTTCTCTGCCTTAGAAAATAACAAAAACACGCAAGAATCCGCCGAGTCTGTCGTCTACTTATCACCCAATTCTGAAAAATATGTTTTTCGCAGGTGATAAAAAAAAGACAGAATGAATAATATAGAAATAAAATAAATGTAGGTCTTTCAAGATGCTCCAAATGTACTTTGAGTTCCCCACTGGGACTACATGTTACATAAAGCACTTAAAATAAAAAGCCGAAGCACATTACAATGATAAATTATGTCTTCCACTTCCCAAACAACAAAAGCTTCAAGGTCAATAGTATTTATTGCCAACAAGTAAGCATTAGTTAATCCATTTTTCTACTTTTGCTTTCACAAAGCATGCAAATGAGATCTCTTGAAAACGTCAATTGTCCTATTGTAGACAGAAAGGAGACCAAATAGAGCAAACAGAGACTTCTGCATAGTTTTCTTTTTTACCTAACGGTCTAAAATTATAATTCATAATTCTTCAAAATAAACTCAAATGTACTTTCAAGAGCAAATTATCAGAGCTATACGGTCCCCTTTAGTTCTTTATTCTTGCTGTACATCAACCAGGGATGGATTAGAGACCGGGCCAATGGGGCCAGGGGCATTTGACTACCATAACCCGAGAGGGCTTCAAGGTTGCGGCATCCAGTTTGGTACAGAGAACCCAACAACAATGAAAATAAACATTTATCTATGTTAAATATGTGGGTCCCATAGCCTACATAAAAAATGAAATGACTAACAAATCATGGCAACTATGTTTTATGTTACTTTAATTTATTTAATTAAATTTAACTTATTAAAAATTAACTTATGATTAAAATGACAGCACATTTAAATTT
This sequence comes from Triplophysa tibetana, assembly GCA_008369825.1. Taxonomy (NCBI): domain Eukaryota; kingdom Metazoa; phylum Chordata; class Actinopteri; order Cypriniformes; family Nemacheilidae; genus Triplophysa; species Triplophysa tibetana. The sequence goes on from CM017894.1 coordinate 14,316,075, forward strand.
CATTTTCGGAATCTTTTGCTTGATGATTTGATGTTTACCGACGTGTATTGTAGGGATTTTTATGGTGAGAAATCATTTTTATTTATGTGATGCATTAACTATGTAGTTGTATGTTTAACAGTTAATTCAAGACGTTTATTTCATACGCTTTAATTTGGTCCATTGTTGATATTTCGATGTTTTTCAAATATTAGACTTCTATAAACCATGTACAGATTATTTTTAGCGTAGCGCAGATCGAGAATTATCATCTTAACTTAGACTTTCTGTAACCGTGAATGTGCAGCTAAGGGAAAGAACGGAAAAAATGTGGGAGGGGGCCCTGGAGGTAACTTGCCCCGGGGCCCTTTTAGGTGACAATCCGTCCCTGACATCAACACTTGTTCTCCTTTTAGTCCGAAACATCAGAAACCCCTTAACTGAAAATAGCATAGATTTCCATTTAGTCACTTGGGCTGTAATAAGAAACCTTAATTTGTCCTCTAGGTTGGCCACGCTCAAGCAAAACACCACTCAGACAATCAAGTACATCTGTGTAAATACTTTCAGAGGTGTAAAAAGATTCTCCAGGCTTCCCTCGCTGGTTAAACACAGATGATATGGGTTTACTATCATACAGAGTTCAAGTTACAGGAAGCTCTTGCAGAGTTGTTAATTAAAACTGAAAATAGCTTCAGCATCCATCCGTCCCCTCCGAACACATGCGTTCCACATTCAAACACTCACACATGCACACAAATTATCACCTTACTGCATGTAGCACAGTAACATCGCACATTTCCTGCTATATGAGTGACAGTGTTACTTGCTACGCGGGAGAAATCGGGTTAAATAAGTTATTAAGTAATATTATATAATAAGCCCTTGACGATGGTTTCACCTGACACGTAACAACCTTTAATTTCATTTGCATATCTATTTGTACAGTACATCTGTGTATTGAAGTGCCTATTTAATTCATTTTCTATTTACATTCCTACTCTGAGTGTCAAATATGATACACAGATGCACAGTTTCAGTGAGCACATGACCCAAACATCGTTTATCACGACAAATTCTGGGTTGGCGGAAAATTAAATCGCACGCTTTTACAGACACGCATAATCAACTACACCTCCTCCTTTATTATTTTATCTCTATTCTTTTTCACGCCTACTGTACTCACACATCGACTTTGAAACACGCACGCACCTTCTTAGCAAAGGTGACGGATACGATTGATCCTGTTTATAAAGCCATCTGAACCCTGCTGCTTGAGTGCCATTTGCCTTGAGTTCATATCTCTGGCTTTGATGTTGAAAGCGCGCCCTGCACTTTTCGTATCTCAGGTAGCTATAAAAGATAAAACAGGCTCCGTCCAGTCCCACTTCTCTCTTATGGCAATTGTGCTCTGATTGCAATGCAAAGCAGCCGTGGACGACCAGCACGAATAAATTACTCGCATTACTTCTTCTGATCTCACCGACGTGAATTGAAGTGCCTCCTTGACATCAAACCACCTCGGACCGGAACGAGAGAGAATGAGAGTTAGCGACATGGGGATAAAAAGAAAATGATTCATACGTTTCTTAGTGATTGGAAAAGGTAAGACTGAAAAATCAGGTATATGGAAACACTCAAGTCACTTCCTGTGGCCCTGATCGCACCGTCTGCTTGGCTCGTCGCCGTGTAGACCTTTGTAATTGCCTGAGTCTCTGTTTTTTTGTTTCTTGATTTGTGAATCGCCCGGATATGTCTACAATGCCCCTCGGTGTCAGCCGCAATGACAAAACTCTTTTGTTGGGTAAACAGAGTATATGAACAGAGAATCGGCTCCGCCGGTGCTCTGATTGCCTGCAAGGCATGAGGCTACGATGCAGTTATCACCCTGACACTTTTCTCTTTGAAGGCCCCCTTCATTTTTGTCCAGTTAGGCGGGTCTGAAGTTGACCGTCGTCGGCAAGAAAACATTCACAATAAACCTTGAAAAGTGAGGCGTTACAAAAACCTGTAGAACCGCAGGATGCCTCCAAAATAAAAGGATTCTTTATCATTTTAATTTGGAGGATGGCAGCTAATAGACCTCATTTGCTGCTTATTTCCACTTCAACGAGGATGGCTCGGAACAGTGACAATCTCTGAGCGGAGAGGTCGTGAGTGAGCGAGCAAATTTATCACGCTGCGTCTCCTTAAGTAATAAACAGCTCATTCGCTTGGGTTGAAACGAAATAACTAACTTAAAAAATGAGGCTCGCCGGTTATCTCAATTTCATCTCTGTGAATAATAGCGTGGTGGCTCCCGGCTTCTCAGGTGTACTGGGATTTGTCGCACCTTATAATTTATACTAGTTATGCTAGTAACACATAGAGCAATATAGACACCGATAGACAGACAGATAGATAGACGTACAGATAGACAGAGCGATCTAGATAGGCTGACAGACAGACAGACAGACAAAGCGATATAGATATAGATAGACGGACCGACAGACAGAGCAAAATAGATAAAGTTAGACAGACAGAGAGACGGACCGAAATAAATACAGACAGACAAGGGTGATCACCTGTCCCGCTTTGCGTTCGGTTGGTTTTTAACTGTCACGTTAAGGAAAAACGTGCTCGCATGTTCTCTAACCCGTTCTTTTTATTCGTTTTTAAAACATCTTAAATTGTATGGATTTTAAACAGTGTTTAGCCTATAGGTTGTGGTTAGCGAACTAAAATAAAACTAGTATGCAAATCATGAAATTGATTATTCAACAGTAATACATTTTAAAAGCGAAACTCTTTTTCATTATTTGTCCTTTATTTTTTTTGTTTTGAGAAGATCTTCAAAGTGTAAAACATGATAACTCCGCGTCTGACCTCTGTGCTCAAAATTTAAAGACACAGTTTGAAATCGCCAATAAAAGAGTTATATGTTATATAACGATGTATTGTTGTAGTTGAAATGGACTAAATAAAAACATATTTTATAAGCTAAAACATTATATTCAACTGTTTTCAATTTGTTTTTATATCACAGTTTTACGCATTATCAATGTTGTCCCACATTGTCCCACAAACAGATTACCTGTCCGACATTCGGTTTGTTGGGTGGTCACCCTAAGGCAGACAACAGACAGAGCGACACAGATATGGATATACAGACAGTCAAGCAGGCAAAACAATATAGATACAGACAGACGGACAGATACAGATAGATAGAGAGACAGAGCGATATAGATACAGACAGATAGACAGAGTTCAGTGACAGAAGCTTCAGCCCATGCCATGCGTATCCTCGTTGGACAGTGTAACATCAATCCTGCACCTGCACCACTGCATTTGGGACTAACTATGACAAAAAGGCGTGAACACAAAGGCCGTCAGTCATCTTTATGTGTTTAACAAAGTAGGCCACAGGAAATTTGTCGGCCTGGCACAACATTCAACGCATGGTTTGTTTATAGCTGTATAAAAGCCTACGGAGCTCAAGGGGAAGGACAGTAGAGCCGATGCACCTGATTGGACGGATGAAGAGCCACAGGTCTCCGCAGGCAGTAAATCAATCACACTTGTCCATTGGCCCAATACGTGTGAGTAAGAGTGCGAGAGAGAGGGGACGAATCAAATTACAAGAAAAAGGACACTAGTAGGAGGCTACAACATATTCAGAATAAAGAATCAACTTGTAGAGAATATGGTGTAAATACAAATAAAAAATGTATTTAAATGAACTGTACACTGACACCAACTGTCACAGAGTCAGTATGCGTGATCTTGTCGATAGCTCAATGATCTACCGAGCTGCACTATATAGGAGAATTCGTACACATACCTGAAATTCTATCAAGCTCTTGTTTCATGAATGAGTTTCGTCTATTCAGATTCCTCAAGGTCTACTATAGCAGGTATGATGTAAACAGTCGGCCAACCTTAAGTGAAATCAAGCGACTGCTTTCTGAGTAAGTGTTAGAAGGGTCATAGTTCAATTTTCCAGAACAGCACATGGTGATAAAAATGCATACTGAGATAGAATCGCTTTTGATGAAAGTGTTTGCCAAATGCATAAATGTAATGTAAATGACACCCACACGCGCCTTCATGAAACCATGGGACGCTTGGAACCTGTGAATCACACCAACGTGTCAATGTTCACATTCACAAACACTTGCACAGCTGAAATGTTCCAGACTCAGCAAAATCCAATCGGCAGAAACAAAGCTATGTTAGAACGTACTGTTAAAAAATGTGATGAATCTCAGTTTGAGTCTCGCAGAACTAAAAGTATTTCAAATTTCCTTAAGTGCCATTGTTCAGGTATAGCGTACAGTTTGGCACAGACAAACATTTTATAGCTCAGATGTTGCTGTGCATGAAGCTTTCAGTTATTTTTATTAAGTATAAATTTTGTATTTTCTCAGTGAACACTTCACTACATTATAACATCCATTCATTAATATTAGAAAATGCATTAGCTTAGATAAAAAAATATATACTTACAGCATTTATTCATCTTGTTTAAATACTAGTTATCGCCAGTAGAGTTGTTCATTGTTTGTTCATGTTAGTTCACTATATGGTAACTATTGTTATTGTTAACAGATACAACTTTAGATTAAAAAATGTATAAGTAAATGTTAAAATTGTCATTAGCTAGAATTATTAAAAGATGTAGAAGTATTTTACATGTTAGCTAATTTATGTAAGGAATAATTGACTCCGGCTGTTGAATATATAGAAAAAAATGCACACCCAGAGTTGATGATTTGGCCATGAAGTCAGCCAATCAGAATGAAGCAATCCACAGTGTCGTGTTATAACTAGTGTCAACTAGTGCAAACAATGGATCCATATTGTTGCATTTCTTCTTCTTCAAAAAAAAGAATAAATAAAAAATATAAACTAAACTAAAGTAAAGATGTAAACTAAGGTAAACTACAGTAAATAGTATTTTTATAATCATTAAGGTGTCAAATTCATAATTCAGTTAATGTGGTATTGGAAGTTATTAAAAGTTTGTGTTAACATAATATATGTCTGTTCACTGTTATGTAGATTCTGTATTCATAAAAACTTAAACATGCATGCATTGTTTAAGAAAAATATAATATATAAAAATGTATATATCATTTTAATTATTGTTAAATTAAATAAATTAATACATGTAAATACTTTCTTAATATGTATCCGTGTATGTGTTTATAAAATCAAAAATTAACATTCAAACAGACATACTGTATGTTATTGAAACACAAACTTTTATTCTGGATGCGATTGATGGAGAGTAAAAGTTTACGAAGATAATAAGGAGATTACTAGAGTTGATTTGTCAAATATCTGAGCAGCAGAAGACTATTTCTGCTCTTCATTTGCTCTCTATCAGAAAGAAATGTAATTTTATAGAGACCTTATTTTATCACCTTTCCTATATTTGCAGTGAGACTTTTGACTGACCAAGATTTACATACATAAAACAATTGCTGGAAAATTGCATCTACAGGACTGGTGGCCAGGTTCACAAGTAACTTGTTGACCCCGTGTGACCTTGACCGTTTCGCCACTCGGTGTCGGCCGGTTTACACTGTGAGTGATGAAACGAAGCAGGACCTGCCAATATTCCTCCAACCCTCCGAATGATCATCCAGTATAAAGCTATTTTCTTAAGTGCAGCAAGATCTGTGACTGTAAATCAGAGCGCTGTGAACGGATGGTGACGCTTAGGTGCACCTGAACCCTCCATGCGGTATTTCAGGCACACAGACCCCCTCCGGCGCATCTCACAAGAGGGTTAAAGAAACAGGAGGGAGGGAGCGGGAGAGCGCAGAACACATATATCAACTGGAATGGTGACAGCCACACACATTCATCGCACAAGGAAAACATTTGGCTGATTGTGCTCACCGCAGTAAGGTTTTACGTGGCTGGCAGGTGTTTGATTCCTGCGGAATGCTAATGACCCTGATCCCCAAGGCATAGTGAGAGAGATGGAGAGGGATATGACAGAGATACATGCTGGTCCTTGAAAGAGAGATCAGGAAGAGACTGTGTGACAGAGAACTTTAACCATGGGGGGACAGCTCTGCGTTTAGGGGGGTAATTACACTTTAGAGGAGACCGGGGCTAATTGTCACAATTTGTCTTCCTGCAATTCAATTAAAGAGACAGTTCACCCAAAATGTATATCATCAGCTACTCACCCTCATGTCTTTCCAAACCTGTATGACTTTCTTTCTTCTGCAGAACACAAAATGAGATATTTCGAAGAATGTTGATAACCAGACAAAATTGGCCCTATTGATTTACATTGTGTGGACACAAAACCAGACATTTCTCAAAATACCTTCTTTTGTTTTACACAGAAGAAAGGGTCATAAATAGGTTTTGAATGACACAAGGGTGAATAACTGATTACAGATTTATTTTTTCTGGGCGAACTATCCCCTCAACCTCAGCAGACCTAAACAGGGGCATGTTGTCACAGAACATGGGGCAAGTTGTCACAATGAGAACCCGCCGATTACATTCAACTTAATGGCTTTGCCAAACATGCAAAAAACGTTCAAGTTGTTCTGTTCTGACTCACAGATCTTGTTATTAAAAAAACAACAAAACCACCGTAGACTATTACGTGGAGGTCAAAAATGATCGTTCTTCACAGGCAATATGTCAGCATAAACCCAAAGACATAGTCACAGGGGTAAACAAGCAAGCTGGTGGAAACAACAGAGAGCATGCTGGGATATAGACAGGTAGAGAGATAGGCAAGCAGGAAGTGAGGCCACGGGGGAGTTGAGGGGACAGAGAGACAGACAGAACGCAGATAAACTATCAGACAGAGATGAGATGAGAGTCAGCAGGGACCACAGGGGCCGGCCCTCTCATTTGTTATCCACCCAGGCAGACGAAACCCTTCGTGTGGTTTTATTGAATAGTATCCATTTCTGATGTATCTCTAGTGCACATGTAGATGTGATGCAGACAATAGGGAGGGTACAAAAGGACCACCATTCAGTTAGACTGAACACAAAATCGTCCACACAAGTGCTGCACACACAGTTAACACACTGAATAGTACAGAAGTAGAACGAGTAGCGTGGTAGTATGCTATTTCCAACAAAGAGATCATTTTCTTGCTCTCACCTTTCCTCCCTTACTGTCTATAAACCTTCCTGTCATCTTTGTTTCTCCGACATCTTCTCATTCAGCTCCATAAAGGTCTCTCTCTCTTTCCCTCTCTCTTTCTGCGGCAGGTGCCTGACCAAATGAATACAGATTCTCTGGATGTCTCAGCATGATGCACCTAATCAGACGGCTCGCAGGAAGTATTAACACATAAATGCACCTTGTCCTGGCCTCCACATGTATCAGCGATACCCCCTGTCAACGTATTAGAGCCTATTGCTTAATGTATCTTCTCCGCCAGAGAGGAGGATAAAGAAAACAAGACTGAGAAAAGGAGGTATAGTATGCTCATTTTCTCCCCAATGTACAAAAGTGCATTCATGATAAATATGAATGCATAGATGGTCAGATCTAGATGTGTCTTGTGTGAATTATGTAACGATTATACAACTATCTCCGCCATTTCAGTTATAAAAAATATTGTGTTATTGGCTTGAATACTTGGTCATCTTTGAATGTTATTTAAGCCCTAAATCCCATTAAAATATGTATTTAGAATACTTGTAGTTTTAATTTCAATACTGGACTAAAAAATGTCTCAAGGGCCAAGAAATCTGCCTGCACTCTGCCCTGCCAACATTTTTTAAACAAACACTTTATGCACCGACATCCTGCAAAACCCAAAAAAGTATTTTTGTACAAATGTTCTCAGGCAGACAAGAGAGTCGTGAGTGCATTTGTTGTGCTGTAGACTTAAAATAGTTTTTATGTTTCATTTTTCATGTACATTGCTGATCGCACACCATGTGCGTGATGCAGAGATTAAGGAAATTAACTTAAAAAAATCTGCAATACACAGCTTTAAAAGTTATCCCATATGATTTACTGTAAAGGCTAGAGTAAGCCATTTAAAATTCATTAAAGATATAAACTGAAAATATGCATGTTTAGTAGCTGGCAAATAACAGATTTAAACTTTTATTTTTAACATCACGCTTCTAGAATTAATAATTATAAGAAAGGTAAAGTGTATAAATACTTCATTCTCTTATATTTAAATAAAATAATATAAATAAATATATATATAAAATAAATAAATAAATAAAATAAAAATAAATAAAATAAAATAGAGAGTCCATTAGTTTAAAAACAGTCGATGATCAGGGCCTATATTTCCTTTGAGGACAGGAAAATGTTTTGAATTTGTGATCAGTATAGAAAATGTCAAGAAACATCAGTTTGATGTTGCTGGAATAGTCATTATGTGAATTAATAACATTCAGAAAGTTAAGAAATATTCACTCTGAATAATCAACTTTCGGTATCGTGGATAAATTTTGTTTCAGTGCATCTCTAGCATTTTTTATTCATATTTTCATCTCGAAGGTGATAGAACTCAAAAATTCATCTTCTATAATTTCTTCAGCAAGGACCTAATCTACAGGAATCCTTAATATAGTATAAAACTGCCCATTATTTATGTAGTGCATTCAATTCATCCTCCTGCTCTCCCAATGATTACAATCGCTACTAAATAAAGGTTGACTTAATAAAACGAAACGTTGCCTGGCCAATATGGCATGTCTGCATAGTTCATTCATAACAGCCTCGCACAATGAGCCACAAAACTAGCTAATTTCAAGATAAGGTGGCACTATGAACCTGCTCCCTTTGGATTGCTTTTTCTTCCCACAATGCTTTGAGTGTCGATTTAAGCAACAGGGACAGATAACTGCAATTCATTATGCATCGCTATAGATAAAGCCCGCTAATCCCGAGGAAAGCTGTGATAACATGTCCTTCCTCTTGTCAGCAATAATAGGAAACAAAACATAACCTTCACGAGGTGTGAGCGCACATATGTTCCCGTCATGCCGCCGGTTGTATCCACTGCAGCTTGTATCAGTGAACTGTGATGGCCAGACGGAACAATCAAAAGCGGACACTAAACTGTTCAGACAGGTCAAGGTTTTTCATTTCAAAGCCATCAGTGTATAGAGATTGACACGACCTCTGCCGCCACCCTCCTCCCCCACTTTCTGGCCTCTCCCCTTTCGTAATTGGTTTACTCCCCAGCGTGGCGGCGAGTGATGTCAGTGCTCTGTCAGAGCGAGCGTCGAGGAAACATCAAACAGACAAACAAATCGCTCTCTCTCAGATGTGCATCCGTTTACCCTCCCTAACGCGCTTTTTGGGATCTGAAAAATATATATCGCCATCCTTTACGGCGGTGACACATTTACACTACTTTAGTGGGGATTTACATTAAAGGGGATAAGAAACCAGAATTACGTACTTCAAGCAAACACGACACCCGCTAGACCGATAAATCCCATATGCTGTGGCATTGCAGATACGTGCATTTATCCACTGACCCACAAAATTCAAAGCCTGATAGCAGCAGATATGGGAATGAAGTTGTAAAAAACGTCATATGTTTATTTGAGCACTAGGTCAGCAAATCTAAGCAAGATTGACTGCTCTCACAATCACAACACGAAAGAAGTTTAAAAATTGGGGCTGGGTTTAATAAACCGGGAAAAATAGGGACATTTCTGCAGGTGATTTACTAACAATGAGCGCATTAAAAAACACAAGCACCATATCTTGGGTGTTATATATTGCCGCAAATGCCAGTACAAAAAAGTATTTGAGTTGTACCCAGATGATCTATTTGCTTCTGCCGAAATTTCCCAGCATGCATCAGATACTGATGCTTCACCTTTCTATGCCATGAGGCCATGGGACCTGTGGATCGACCTACTTTTAATAAGTAAAATATCTTAAATAACTGTAAGTGAATTGCTTGCTCATGGTTAGGTTGTGCTTGTTTAACAACACCCGAGGTAATTATGTTTGCGGTATAACAAACAGAAGTAGGCACTTTATTATTTTTATGTATTGAGTACATAAACTTACATTCTACTGCAACACACACCACAAGGTGCAGGTAAATGTGTCCGTGATAGCAACTAGGAATTGCAAATTCCACCTGTCAGAGCCAGAGAGGATGTGGCCCATATAGAGCCCAAACCAGGAGGGTTGGAAGAGCACATACAGTGAACAAACACAAAGTGTTATTTAAGCATCGCCACCATCTGTCTGTGAGGTATCCCAGCGTGGAAATTAAGGTGCTGGATGTTGCGCTTCAATCTGAGGATACCGGTTGAAATTAAGCCTAGCGGTTATTCGAATCGCCCCATAGGCTGTGGTTTGAGATTGATTCAGGTGTTATGAAAATAAGAAATGATGGAGATATCCATAGTTCTTCTTTCATGCAAAACATAGAGTTGCAGTAATAATATTTTTTCTTTTTCTTTTTGGCCTTGTTCTTGCATTGAGAAGAGAATTGGGAAAAGACTGAAATTACCATATAAATAAATAAACACAAATATCGAAGGCTATATTGAAACACACTTCACTCACTCAAGTAATAAAGTATCACAGCATAACATATTAAAAACACACGTGCTAACTACTAGGGCACAGTCCCAGCACTCATTAGTAGATAAACAGTATCAACACAGCATTTGCTTTTACCGTCCAAGCAAAAACGCTACACTGTTAAAAAAATCGGATTTTTCACATATTTTTGAAACCCTGTCAATAGAAGACGACTGCTAAATTACAAGAAAAACATGCAAAATAGGGAATCTTATATTTTGACTGTAAATATACTGCGTCCCCAGCATCCAGAAAAAATTATGATTTTACGGGATCTTTTATTTTTAATTGGTTCTTAATATAACAGCACCCACAGAAAAAAATGAATAAAATAAAAGTAAGATCAAGGGAAAAAAAATCACATCCAAACTGAAAAAGGGGAGCAAAAGATGTGCAATTACAATGACGAGGATTTGTTATTGTTTAACAGATATTTCACATTTTTTTTAAATACGGTAAAAACCGGCAAATTACAAAAAAAGCTGCAAATTTACAGGAAATGATGTCATTTTTTAAAAAAAATGGTTGTTTTACTGTATATTTCTGGCGGCTCAGCTGTTTTTTGGGGTGATTTTACAGCGTAGAATGCTATATGTGGTAGTTAGGGTCTTGCTATACAGCCACTGGGGTCCTATAAGTGGTTTTTAGTGCATTGCTAACATACAATAGACTATAATGGCAGATCCTATCGCAACACAATTACCCCAAAATCAGAATGTTATGGGCAGGCTGATGGACAAATCTATATTCCCGGCATTATGCAGTTTAGCCCTGTGTGTGGTTTAAATGACTCATAATGGATACCTCTGGCAGAACTGAATCAGAGCGAAGGCTGTGAGGCACAGAGCAGTGCTGGACCCACGTGACTACATGAGATGACTTTCTGTAGTCTGGTGTACATATGGCCATCTGCCTCATGGGCTCATTCAAATGCAAATGTATTTAGAAAAACCCAGAAAATGTCCAGCGGATGAAACAACACAGCATTTAAAAAGAGTTTATGTGATGTTAAGGTTTTCACTTGGTCACATGCAACCTTTCTTTGTGAAAATCATGCAAAGGAATTTAACTTCAAACTTCTCAAGTTGTGTTGAGATCTTTCAGAATTTTCTAGGTGGCTTTTAGAAAGTGCATTATTAATAAATGTAGTGATTAAAGTGAATTGCAGCAAACTTTTTCCCAACAACCCCTAACCCACAATCTCAATTTTGAATCTAGAAGCATTTCAAAGCCTATGGCAACATTAGAAATAAATTACATAAATGTCCTTCGCTTATACCTTGTTATTCCAAAATGCTACCGGACCCACACAGGAAAATAAGACGCCGCCGGTTTCCATCGCCCCCAATGGAGTCAATGCTCCCGGGTAGAGATTCGAGCATCACACGGAATAAGCGAAAATTGGTAAACTAACTAACGTCTTGTATATTACAGAAAAAGAGTCTTTCTTGCCTTTCGTCTTTTGCAGGGGCTACAAAATGAGAAGAAAGTGTAAATGCAAACATCACAGTGAGTTTTCAGCATGCAGCAAGAGACAGAAACCACTTTATTTGTGCCCCGGCCAACGGCCCTGGTCTCCCTGTCTGTTTAGAAAGCTGATCTTTTGGTTGTTTGTCTAGATCCCACCGGAAAGTACCGATGGCTTCATGATATAAGTGGTTCCAGTCAACATGGACCGGGGTCATTATGTGTCCTGTCCGCCCACTGAGACATGCCCGTCTTAACTCACAGGAGGGGAAAGCTACGCTTTGAAAAATAGAAACTCCAGGAGTCATAATGATTTTATCTCTCGCTTTCTCTTGTTGTCTCACTGTCTCCCTTCCTCTCCTGACTGGGGCCGACGTCGGTATAACTGTTATGACATTGTAAAGCTAATGCTGGGGTATAGTGTCCTAGCTGACATAATTACACACAAAACATAGTCGAGGATTCAAACAATGAATGATAGTTTAATTGCTGTCATGGACATATTTAATATAAGAGAACTACTAATTTGAAATGTGATGGGAACCGGGAGACATGTGGCCACCTGCAGTAAAAGGTCAATGCGGTTTTCGGATTCAGGATGTCCTGATCCTAGAGGACAAAACATATCATTGTGGTTTCAGCAACCAGGGACCTCAGCTCCAACCAATTCCCGCCACATTGCCCATTTTTGACTATCCCGGAGTGACGGGGGGTCACGCGGTGCTAAGATGGCGACGCCAGGCTTCTCCCACTTCAGGCTTCAAAAAAGCAGACGGATGACATCACGGACACTATGTCCATGTTTTAAAACGTCTATAGTGACAACCTGAAACAAAGACATTTTATAAGAGGCACTTGGATTCGAGCGCAAACATTATTTTTACGTTCCGTGCACTATAAGACTAGGACTCGATGCACATTAAGAAAATAAATAGGATCATTTTCTCTGTCAAGCCGCTGATGTAAAATTCAAATTAAAACCAAATTGGAGCCTTTTTCTTCTTATCTCGCGGGAAACTTGTCCTCCGTAATCAATGGCCCTTTATAAATGCTTTTCTTTTAACCACTGTTCTGTTTAACCGGAATCCTTTCTGCCCCAGATGTTTTATGCGTCACATCTGGAGAGTGACATGCAAACGGCTGCACTGCAAAGCAAAGACGCAATTACAGAGAGCGAATGGATCGATTTCCTGCAGCGAGAGCGCGTGCGTCTGTATGCGTGTGTGCAGGTGTGAGACAGAAAAGAGTCTGCGGATGGGCTGAAGACTAATGACGAGAACAGGAAGACTTCCACGGTGGGAGAGAAAGAAAGATGCAAGGTTCAACTCTGTGGTCGGCTGGTGTGGTATGTAATTGATTTCCACTCACAACTCAGGCTAAGTAAAGCGAAAAGCATCACACGCAGCAAAAACTACAACTTGTAATGCTCTGTACGCAAGGTAAGGTGAGAACAGATGAAGAATATCGAGCGGTGCAGATGATGAAAGCGAACAAAAAGAAAATATCAGTTTAAAAACAAGTGATGGTGGTGTTCACCCGGAAGGAAAATTCTTGAATTATTTACTCACCCTCGTGTTTCAAATCTGTCCTTATTTTCCAACATGGAAATAAACATGTGAGGTTTGCAAAGCATGACCGGGTGCCGTCAAGCTCCTAGAATTAAACTATCCAATGGTTTCTATGAGGAACAGAAATCCTTCGATCAACCTGCTATGAATGAAATGAGTGAGATTTAAAATCAGACAAGTTTGGAAAGAAATAAGTGTGAGTAAATAACGCTGTGTTTTAGATTTGCATAAATTACTCCATAGGAAAAAAATGTGGTAGTTGCCCACAAAAGTTGCATCCGTTGCTCTAAATAAATCGCATCTCCACTACTTTCCAGTACTTCTCTCCATAATTCACGGTATGACTCACACATCAATATCTAAAGAGACGTTTGAACCCAGGCAGGGAAATATCCAGACTTTACAAAGAGCAACGTACGCACGAATATATATCTATTTCTAGGATTGTGGTCAGAAGATAAAGAGATCTATTGAACTCCCTCTCTGTAAGCAAATCTTCACTTTTCTTCTAAATCTTTTTTTTACCTTTTTAGAAATTCACAAAAGGTTGAGAGCGTTTTCCTCCATTTGAAGATGTTTCTGTGAAATTAAACGCTGAGATGGCTGACAAAGCGGGGTAACAGCACAAATGGTTCTCGAGCATCTTATTCTTCCGCATGCTGCCAAGACCTGAATTGCATCATGATCATAATGGTTCTTTCTTTGTATTCCACATATACAAAATGTTTTCTAAATACATTTTGGAAGCAAAATTCTGTTTTGCTGTTTTGTTAAATTGACAGTTAACATTTATTATCCAACAGCTGACATCAAAGGCAGCCAAAACAGCGGATTGTTATTTGCTAACGAATGCGTAAAGCTAATAAATTCTCCAGGGCCGGGGGCACTACAGAGATTGACAGAAGAAATGCGCTTGATCCAAACAAAGCATTTCTGCTTTCATCATTCTGATTTCTGCAATATTTAACAGACACATCAGTAAAACAAAGTGATCTTCAAATATAAGCTATTTGTTCGATGTGTGATGCCATTTCCACTAAAACAGCTCCTCCCCCTTTTAAAATAGCCAGTAGTGTTTAGTTTACCTCACAACTTAGAAGCGGATGAGAATTGCAGAATGATGTCATAAAATTCATCTAGATCTACAGAACCGATTGACTTAAAGTTTTAATCTTCGAGACGTGAATTTTGTAAATGTTTTGAAGCACACTAGCTTAAAAAATCCTTAAAGGAACAGTTCACCCTAAAATGAAGATCTGTCATCATTTACTCACCATCAAGTTGTTTCAAACCTGTATACATTTCTTTGTTCTGTTGTTCACAAAATAGGATATTTTAAAGAATGCGGGAAACTGCACAGCTCTGGGGCACCATTGACTACCGTAGTAAATGTTTTCCAATTATAGTCAATTCTGGTCATTCGGGTTTATTACAACTTGAGGGTGAGAATATGATTCCAGAGTTTTAATTTAAGGCTGAAATATCCCTTTAAGGATAACATAGTCACACCAAAAGCAAAGTAAGAAAACAATTTTGATTTAATGGAGAAAGCAAAGTATTTTTTTACTTTCAATGGCCTAACCTTGCCTGAAAAATGTCCAATAATGAACCTTATCTCTGCTGTTGATAAGATAAAGATTAGCAGAACACATTCTTGGTATGTCTCTTTATCGCTCCCTGTCACTATCTCTCTCTCTCTCTCTCTTTATTTACATCTTTGTTCGGGCGGAGGTGATAAAATCCCCCTGCCCACACAATAACAATTGTCCAGCGCCAGCCACCGTAACTTCAGCCACAACACCATTATACACGTCCCCCACCTCAAACACACATTCTGACAACTGCAGAGTCACACAGAAGCACCAAAGATCCACATGACAGCTCGGGTTCCATCTAAAAATGACAGAATTTAGAAATAGAAGTAATAAATAGATTTAAATAAAATTCCTCTTAAGGATCGGCTTTAGACTGAACTACCATCATTACAATCGATATGACACAAGAGCGTATTGAGAGTGATTTGTCGACGGTCTGGATGATGTTAGTCTAATTCACGCCTGCAATGCAAAGCAGAAGCTATAATAGTAATAAGAAATTTTCTTACACCTAAAAACTACATGTATAAAAATAGAACTATAAATAGAAATAAGTCATATGTTGGTGTTTAGTTGGTGCAATCGGCTTGTACGTGCATAATGTAAACAACAAAAACTAATAGTGAATCAACAGGGATAATACGATGATGTATTGTGTGCTCGTGCTGTAGTTCTGCCCTCCAGGCGCTCGTCTTTTTCTTGAAATAATCGTACAGCTGTGTGTGTCTTTTATAAATGTGATCAAACTAAATACTCTTCGAAGATACGAAGTGAGCAATACTACTGTATAGGTACTCAAGATTAATATGAGATTGGCAGAAACTGCGTGTTACATCATCTTTAAATTAAATAAACTGAGTGATTCATGTGAAATAACACAGAATTTGACTTCACAAATTAAATTGAATTCGCCTAGTCTGATCTTACAACTACAGTCAAAAAATGTCTATAAATAACTGCTGCCGAACAAACAAATTGGCAAAATCTTTACTGTAAACACATTCCTGCTATCACGCAATATAGCATCACATTAGCAAGCTTTACATCAGAAGAATACAGATCACATGTGATCTTCTCACAGACGCCATTTGAAAGTCCTGATGAAAGCTCATGTTGTAAACCCAGATCTCCCAAGCCTCATTTATACTGACTTCACCTACTACTCTACCCATCACAGAAGAAGAGAACGAGGGAGTGAAAGATACAGATGTTGACAGTGATAGAGAAAGACAAGGAGATAAATTGAGGGAAAAGCCTCACAAAACCTGTCAGGAAGAAGTCGGGGTTATTTAAGGTGAAGTGCTTTGATAGTGCCACAGATCTTTTTACACTTTATCTGGGAAATAAAAATGGACAACTTATTCTTCTCTCTTCATATTGTGCTGGGAAAAGACTATTTTCATCCTAACCAAAATTAGGAAAAATATTTTAGGACATTTCCTTAAGCATAGTATGTTTTGTTTGTGGGATTGATAATTGCTATTTTGTCACTAAACTTATACAAATTTCATAGTTAAACACTAGTTTCTAGGATTGCAAGGTGTACCGGTGCTGCGGTAGCATCGTGATGTTAAAGCTTCAAAATATCTTAGTACCAGAGTTAGTTTTTACATTTACATTTAGTCATTTGGCAGACGCTTTTATCCAAAGCGACTTACAGTGCACTTATTACAGGGACAATCCCCCTGGAGCAACATGGAGTAAAGTGTCTTGCTCAAGGACACACTGGTGGTGGCTGCTGGGATCGAACCAGCAACCTTTGATTTACCAGTTCAGTGGTTTAACCCACTAGACCACCATCTCCACCTAATATTGCATATGCGCATTGATATTCATTTAATCACTTACATCTGCTTTTTTGTGGTGTTTATCTCCAAAATTAATGTGTTTTGAATGACTCGGACGAGACAATGATTCAAATGAGTGTTTTGAATGAGTTGGTTAAATGATTCACTAACTCATTGGAAAATTGACGCCACCTACTGGCCGTCTTAGTTCCGCATTTAAAGTAAGGCTAAACTTTCCCATTATAAAGACTGCTGTATCAATGAAGTTCGTCCCACATTTGAATTAGTTCCAACATAAAAAATGATCTTGTGTACATTAGTATTTACTACAGTCTACTAAAACTCATACACACTAGTGTTTTTGAGTCTTACCATAGTAAATATTTAAGTATACTACAGTATTTGCTGCAATTTATCCAACTACTACAGTAAACATAACAATATATTCTAGTTCACAGTATAAAACAGTTAACTATAGTAAATACAAAATGTTTCATCTAAATCTGTGTTGTTTGTATAGATTTGAATTATGAACATGGCACAGCATTGTGATACTACTTGGTATAGAGATACTTCAGCTGGTATAGTATCGTAAGACATGTTTATGGTACCGTGTAACCCTACTAGTGACCGTAGTTAGACGATCGTAAATGTGTAGTTATGTAGCTGTGGGTTTACAACAAATCGCTGAAGTCGCTTTCGATTTTTTTCTCATTATTGCTAGTGACCCTTTATGTTTGTCGCTGGGTTTTTCAAAAGTCTAACCAATAAAATGGTTTCAAAAGTGCTTGTCAACTTTGGCAACACGGTATTTAATCATTTAAAAAGTACACTGTTTTTCCCATTTCCTAAAAAACAAGCGAATTTGGACATCTGAGATTTCAGATAGACGAAATACAAGAATTCAATTATGGTTACTGTAGTAAAATGTTTTATTTCCTTAAGGCCAGAACACATCTAACACTAATAAATAATGATTACATTTCAATTGTAAAATATTCATGTAGTAGTTTTTGCCTTAAAACTTTTGTTTTTTACCATGAGACATTTTATTGGTTTTGAAACTAATGTCTCAATGCAAAAAATCCTAACAGACCTAAAATAGGCTTCATACTATTTACGCGAAACACCCAGACCTGCTTTCGCGAGAATGAGAAGAGAGCACAGAAAAGAGACAAAGAGAAAAATGAAGGTCTCGAGTCTCAATGCTAATTACTGCCTATTTCTGTTTTCATCCTCAGGCTCTCAAACGCTCCCCTTCCTCTGACTCTCAGCGGCGTGTTTATCCAGACGCCGCCGATGTGTGTAAAACAACACACGTCAGAGCCTCCGAAGGGGCCCTCGTGTTCAGAAACACACCTCTGCCTCAACCATCATGCCCACGTCTTTCTTGTCACTTCCTCACCCTCTCTCCCAACTATACTTCATATTACTTCTTTGTCAAACGTTCAGCCCAAACTTCTTTCCGAGATTAAGCGCTGACAGAAAAACAACACATCTCTTTAAACAATGCCAAGCTTTCATTTCACACTTCGGTTTGAAGCGCTACTTTGATGTTTCACAGATACAGCCCTAATCTGATTTCCACCACGGCTGTCTTCTAGATGTTAACAGGACGAGGTGAGGTGCATCCATTTTGCTCCATCTTTTCCTTAACGTTCAACATCCTCCTCTCTTGAGAAGTGGATAGTGGAGGGCTCTTTTGAAAATGAGTCCTTCAAACATCTCTTCGGGTGCCTCGAATACCCACAGGAGAGCGTTTCTTTCCCGGCACAACGGAAGACAGGATGTGCTTCCTCCACTTGTCAAGGCTCATTTGCATCCCTATCTAATTGGCAACATTTGCTCATCAAGGTTCCTTGAATTTGTAAATGACTTGTACAATTGAAGCCAATTATGAAGCTCAATGCTTCAAAATCGACCGGATCTGTCCCTGACGGAGTGAGAACAGCATTTTCACCAGTGGTTGGCTTTCTGAATTTTTACTTGTAGCCTAAAGCCTGGAGTATAGTTCCCTTTTGACGAGTATGCGAGGGACAGCTTCAGTGCGCGTGACACAGATGTCATCATCAGAATTGCACCACGGAATTTTGTTACTTCGCGTATAAAGTATGCGCAGGTTGGGCATGCGCATTCCATTTCTGGCAGTAACCAGGGGCGGACTGGCCATCTGGCGTACTGATCGGCCGCTAATGGATGGGGCCGAAACATACGCTTTGGCTGCTCAGACGGACGTATTATAAAAGCGAATGCACACACGGCGGATGCTGTGCGGCAAAAAATGTCAGGGCCAATTTCTCTTCCCACTCCAGCCCTGGCAGAAACCACAAGGTGCCACAGGTTGATGGGCTCAATTTGTTGTTTAGAAGCATTTTGGGTTCAACTTTCACCAAACATACGAACTGATCTATAGAATATACATTGTAAGATACTGTATACTGCGAATTGAATCAATGTGGACTCAATAATATGTTTATTTACTCTTCCTAAAGGCTAAAATACACTATAAGACTTTTGCTCTGATTTTGCCCGGATTTCAGTCTGGACTTTTGCAGAAATTCTGAGCCAGTCTTCACAGATCAGTTAGTGTGTTTCTATCAAGTGTATGATGTCTAGATGTCTTCAGTATCTGAAAATCAGATTTTGAAAATTCTTGGAATGTATTCCGACCATAAAAGGCAAAAATGAAAATTCTGTACCTATTTACTTCAATTGTCTGGACACAAAAACCAATGCAAGTCAATGGGAGACGGCCGTTGTTTGGATACCAACATTCTTTATGGTATCTCTTGTGTTCTGCAGAAGAAAGAACGTCATACAGGTTTGATATAACAAGAGGGTGAGTAGACGATGAAAGAAATTTCATTTTTGGGTGATCAATTCCTTCAAGGTTCTTTAGAAGTTTCCTCACAAACATATTTGGTGAAACCTTCCTTCAAACATGTATTATAAAGAATTATTAAAGAGTAAAATGCATTATAATTCTTCATAATGTGTGTTGTAATGCATTATATTTAGTTGTAAAGAAGTATAACCAATTTAAAATGTGAAGGGTAACAATGAATTGCTAATTGTCATAATGTATTAACTGTAATAAAGATTATTTATAAGACATTACAATGCATTAAAAGGTGCATTACAATGCTTTAAAACTTCTTTTATAATGCATTTTACATACAAGCTTCAATCAAAGTGTTACCACATATTTGAATGTTTCCAGATGATGAGCTCTTCCACAACATGCTGATTCGGACTGACGCAAGTTAACCGAGAAATTCAATGTTTGTTTCATTTGCCCTCAATTTGCATGTCAGAGCTGTCTCCATGTCCTAATTATTATTTACCAAAACCGTGTTTGCATGATTCATGAGACAAAATCGATGTGTATCGCGCGAGCTGAAATCCTTCCAAACGCGGTGAGTCTGAAATCAGGCTGTTTGTGAGGTTTTGATGGGCAGGGTTGACTGAAAGGTCTCGCTGTTTACAAACAATAGGCAGTGACACTGATAAACCTCGACGTGTTCTCTACTGATCCATGTGTACTTACACGCTCACACACCTGATCCCCGCAGCAATCCTCATTTAAAACGACCTCATTATATGGAAAACATGATTGACAGGCAATTATCTTTCCTAAAACTGTGTTACTTCTTTACAAATAATCTTAAAGGGATAGTTCGCCCGAAAAGGAAAATTCTGTTTTCATTTACAGAACAGAAAAGAAGATATTTGGAAGAATGCTGATCGGCGAACAACTGTGGTACCAATACGATTACGGACGCAAAATCAATGAAAGTCAATTGGACCCACCGTTGTTCGGCTACCCCTGCATTAAAAAAAAGAAAGTTTCATCTCAAACCTTCCGGTTTCACAGCCAAGAGCGTGGATTTAAAGCACCATGACGTTGAAAGTGGACCACGAAGTGACAGGGGTCTCAGAGGGAAGCGGGGAACGCTGTGCACACACACATTCCTCATTCTAATTGCCGCCCATTTATTTATAGCATGTGATTGCCTGAAAGAATGATGGGCTTGTTTTGCCCGTCTGCTGGTTCTGATATCACTGGAGAGTTAAGACAGGAATTAGACAAGACGTATTCCCTCAGTAAGTAGGTAAATAGCCCAGGGAGATGGAGTGGGGAATCATTTCGCCTGGATTTTATTAGACTAAAAGTATGAACAAGGCTATTTGAAAGTTATCGATCTCCCTCGCAAAACTTGAGGTGACTAACTCAGTAAATGTTGTTTTGCGTCTCGGGCGGTGTATTCAAAAATATACTTGGCTGAGGAACAAGCTAAGCTAATTTGAACACATTTGTTTAGAGATATTAAGCAAGTTCGGTTAAAGGCGAAATACAAAACAATCACTTCTTAAACAATAGTGGTTCCGCTACTAAAAAGCAGCAAGATAAAAAACCAACAACAGCAAGGAAGTTGTTAGAAACTGAGTTAAACTACTAGCTTCTCTCTTTAGAGGAACCCGTCTGCCAAACTGTGTGTGTGGCTCAACATCACCAATCCAAAGTTGTCTCCTACGCTTTCATTGCTGCGGTCCAGATGCCCGAGGTCCCTAACTCATTCAGCGAAGACAGGCGGACAGATATTGTTCGTCGCCGTCGAAGATGACTAGTGACCTTCCAACTTTGTCTGTTCCAAAATCAATACGAGAATCTTTCACACACATAATTCCACCTGCCACTCTAGAAAACTGATGCGCGGCAAATTTCTTTCAGCTGGAAAGAGATGCCCGTAGCCCTATCACCTACGGTAAAATCTGAAGAGAGAAAACTGACAGAGTTACCGTGGGACGAATTCAAACTCGCAGTAGATATATCGATGTTGAGTTCAGGAAAACATTTAGAAGCAGAAAAAAAGGGTGATTCAGCGTAGGTCATCTCTAAGCAGAAGGATCGCCGTGATTTCTAGGGACTCATTGGATGAGCATTAAACATATGGCTGACAGCAAGCACGCAGAAGGCAACAAAGTCATAAATGCGAATACATTTTTCTCTCGTTTCAGTTAATATAAAACAATCAGTGGTGATAAGGTCAACTCCATGACCGAATAATATGTCCACCGCGTACGCCTGCCAAAATGTACATTTCTAGAATAACGACACTTCCTAAATAAGTGCACACAGGACTGTTTGAACAAGAAAATCTAGGGTTGTTTTGGATGGTTGCAAGGGTGTTATGTGGTTGCTAAGGCAATCTGAGTGGTAGATTATTGCCTTTAATGTCAGACTAACAACATTTTTAAAACAACAGAATAGTCAATGTGTTTGCTAGTCCAAATGACAAGTCGAACAGCAACACAATCCAATAAAAGCAACAAAGCCCAAAGTGAAAAACTCCATTCCTGAGATTTTAAATGAAACAGCTTTTAGTTAAGGTATTATCTACTAAGTCCCCACAGCATAACACATTTAATGGTCGCACAACAGAGCGAGAAGAAACCGCTACACCGCGGTCTGCCGGTGGGCCGTGAAGAAGCACTTAGGAGGTCTCAAATTCCACATCTAAAATGCAAAGCATTTCAATTAACTGCAACAAGATTAATCTGTTACCGTTCCTGTTGTAGCATATGAGATCAGGTGTGATTTTGGCAGCCGTATATAAGACGTTGTGGGTGAAGTTAGCATGTACAAATTAGTAAGGAGGCAAGCTGACCTACTGTAATACCCAATGGACAAAACATGTTCGACCTGTTCCGTAACGCTGAAACGTGCCCTGCAAAGGATGCTGTGTTGAACAAGCTAAATGGTACGTCTGCAAATTGTGCACATTCTTTGCATGCCTGTGCACAACTACACAGGTGTCTAATTGCTGACGAGAGGCTTCAAATGTGTGCCGGGATGCCCATTAGAGAGACGGAAAGAGAGAGAAAACGGACCCAGGTGTTTTCACAAACAGTTCTAGCTTGGACCAGAACTGCTTGCATTGAGAAGCGCTAGGATGGGCCGACGCAATGACTGGGAATCGGTTCCGGCACCAGCTAACGTTGCCTACATAATAGTCTATATTCCATCATTAGTCATCTTCTGGGTATTGACTGTGAATGCGAGGAGACACTTTTAAATTAAGATCTACAATATACTAATAAACTAATAATGCTGTTAATGTTTCCTAAAAAGGGAAGAAACGATTTAAAGATGCACAGTTAAAAATCACAGAAAGTCATCTCTGGAAATATTACAGGTAGATTGTAAGAAAACAGGTGATGTGCATGCCAAGAGGGTCAACAACACGAGAACTTACAGCGTAAAAAGCATGGTTCGTTAAAAAATGGCCAAACCCAACCGTTGGGTTTAACCCAAAATGCTGGATGTTTTCTACACTTTAAAATATAATGTACCTATATAATGTATTTACACATGTTTTTATCGGAATAATTAACCAATTGAACCAATTACAGTAACTTAATTTCATAAATTATACAAAAAACTTTTGATTTTTACAGGGTAGGTTCATTAAAAACCAACAGTTGGGTTTGTTCATACCTTACCCAACCACAGGTTGAAACCCAGCCTCTTCACAGTTTTTAGACCAACATTGTAAGATGCATATTAAAGTGTCAAAAAAGCCCTTTGCTCTACTCTACTTACAGAAACAGAACCCAACATCAGTTTAAGACCCAATTAGTAAAAATCAGGCACACTCTACCGGAGTCAGTACTTCTACCCCAGAGATAGCTTAGTGTCCCGTAAAGACTTGGAATGTATCCTCATTCATTGACAACCTGCAGAGTTGGCCTTTAATGGGAAATCCAATAACGGAAAAGTCCATAATTCTTGGCTGGGTTTAAAAATGCAGCAAAATAAGAGTTAATGTCCCCTGGCTGGCGGGCCGCCATTAAAGGCAGAGCGGTGAACTGAGGGTGGACCAAAGGAAGTGGCTCTCGGTGGATTCATTTATCCTTATCCATCAAAATGAAACTGCTCTCCTTTTTCACGCCCTCCATCCTTTTCTCGCCTTCCTGCGCCTCTCCTGATCTTCACAAATGAATAATTAAGGGAAATGGCTTGTGATTACACAACAATTATTCCCCGCTATTTAAAAATTGAAAGAGCCCCTCATGAAACATTAAGAAGCCGGAGTTCTCATTTGTGAGGGGCCCCGGGGAGAGAGTCATCCAGAGGCCCCCTCCAATGAGAACAGCGGTCTAGCGAGCTCTCCCGTCACTGGAGAACTGACCTACCGGCATCTATGCAAGCTGATAAAAACACTGCGGATGGAATAACCTAATGATAACCAAGAGCTCTGGTGGGAAAGGGCTCTGTTAAAATCTGCTGTTATGAAGATCTAACCATAGCATAACTGACATACAATTTCTTTATAACACACAGGTTATTTACTACATTTCAAAAATATGAAGAAATGATTTTAAAATATCACAGCAAGTTTCTGTTAAATTACATTTTCTCTTTGTAAAGTACAGAAACTTATTATCTTCTTTTCTCAAGGGGCTCGTTGCACAAGGTGGTACCGTTGAGCTTTTACGACGCCAAAGTCGGCAGACTAATTTCCGGTCGTATGAGACTATCGAGTTGTTTTGACTTAACAAAGTGATCAACAATGTAAAGGGAATATTTCATATCGCTTATATATCAGTTTCCTATCCTTTATCTAAAACAACACCCTATTTGCCGGCCGAAAACTCACCTTTTCCCATACATTGTCATTTGTCTGGAAATGACTCTGCCGACTCTGGCGTCCCAAAAGCTCACCGGCCTCATCTTGTGTCACTACCAAATTTGATAAGTTTGCATTCTGCAATTATTGCCGGATTCAATTCGTATTCCAGTTTCAACATTTAGAGTTTAGGAAACTGTATTACTGTTAATTCTGACATATCTCTAGTTAATCTCACATTTCAACGCTCCAGGCTTCTTCCATACTTTTTGCCTGAAGCAAGTCTGAAAAAGTAGCATTTGTTTTGCCTCCTGGATATCATAAATTACCTTAAACAAAACTTTTAACCCTTTCATTACACATGCAATAAAACAGCATTAGCACCAACTTAGTTAAGCCACGTAAAAGATTTCTATAAAAATCCTCAATCTTAGAAATCACGCAAACCGTTCCAACAAGCAGACATTTCTTTGAATATAGAGTATAGCTTCATCACGCATTTCTTCTCAATTCGCCATGTGCCCCACTGGACGGCTCAGAATCAGGAAACCGAGTGGTCTTTTGAGAACTGACACGCCATCAAAGCAGCCATTGAACTTCCTTATGAGGAAAGCTCCGCCCCCCCAGACATAACTCCAAAATCGCTCGGCAATTAATCTCCTGCCTTGAAAGCTTGTGGATTCTTCTAGGCCTGCACGAGTGAAGCTTTCTGAATCTGTGGTTGAACAAAGCTTGCCATCAGAGCTCTCCACATGAGAAGAAATCTCCCCGGCCTGGGACTGTCACTTCAAAGCTATCATAGACTCGTTCCTCTTCAACAGAGCGACTTTTTGTGTGTCATTGTTGTGTCGAGAAGATTCATGGCTCTCGTGTTACAGTTGCAGCTCTATTTATGGATTGTGGGTAACACTTTCTATTCTCAAATATAAATACTCTAGTAAACACAGCGAGTAAAATCCAGATTGATTCTCATCAACATAAAAGCAGGAGAGAATCTATAACCTCACATTATGACAAAAGCAATTCAACAGATCGGGCCACTAAGTTTTTGCACAAGAACTGCTGAATGTCCAAGATCCCTCATCTGTCCCAAATACCTCCTCCTGACTCAGCTCCACCTTTACATGTGGCATCAGTGAGCACCCGTCGCCGGAGTACAAGCGGGTATACATCTGTTTAACCTACGAGACAGTACTTAAACATTCACTTTACTGCGAGGGAACTCATAATTATGTATTTCTTTAAGCATCCAATTAAAATGCTAATGAACGTTTGCAGAAATCTGCTTTCCATGGGGAAGCCAGCAGAACTGTTTTTCTGCCCCATATATTCATGTGAAACTCGTGGCCGTTGGAACCCTGGCAATGTACCACAAATCTCGAGCACGCCCTCGGTCATGCCTTTTCGAAACATAATTCTTTCTCTTTGATTCGCGCTTAATTCATTTGGAATTCAAATCAATGCAACTCTTTAAAGAGTTCAACTGTCTACTAGACTAATAGGGAGAATAGTAAATGAGTGTTAATTCCTGTTAGTTTCAGTCATTTAACCTTTCAGTTATACGACTTAAGTTACGTCTAATTGCCGACTCGCTGCGTCCTTCAATTCCTCACAGTACATCCCTCGGTCTATCGAAGTTCACAAGTATTTCTTTTTGTGTATGGAGTTGTAACAAGCAGTCGAGCCCCGCGTATGTCGTGCCAATATGGTCCCGGTACGTCGCTGGCAGACGCTCAGATTGAGTATCTTGCCCGAAGTGTCCCAGCAGTCTCCTTGGTCGGCCTTCTTTTCATTGGGGTCCTGTGTTTGATACTGCGGCGATTATGAAGGCTCTGCCCCTTCATCACTTTGTTCTATTTCTAGCACGGTGGCAGTGGAAGAGAGCCAGATTGTACTCATCTATCTTTAACTGCAACACAGTAAATAAATAAAAGGCTTTGAGGGCCTCCTATTTTGTTTTAGAGGGAAGAAACGATGGCAGATGGGAAACAGACCTGCTGGCGATGGAAAAGAGCGCCATGTTCTCCAAGTGCACCCTCCACATGGAGATACAGTACAACTGAGAAGAGCTGATCTGAATGCAGTATTTCTCATCTATCCATCTATATATCCATCCTTAACCTTTCTATTTTGGCATTCTTTTGAGCTTTCACCCTTGAATTTTAATGACAAAAATGCCAATCAAAAACTTTCATCGACATACACTCTTGTCAATCAAAATCTATATTACTGCAGAAAAGAAGATATTTTGAAAAATGTTGGCCACCAAACTACACTGGCCCCCATTGACTTCCATTGCATGAACACAAAACCACTGAGACATTTCTCCAAATATCTTCTTTTGTGTTTCACAAAATAAAGAGTCATATGCAGTTTTAAATAACATGAAGATTAATAAACAGTGAGAGACTTTTTGTTTTTGATAGAACTATCCCTTTAAGTAACTGCCAAAGCGATATTAATCTTGGTTATCTTCTTGAACTATGTTCTTTGAATTTCTGGCCCAGAGAAACTTACTATCCTTAACAGACTAACTTATAACTTATAAAAAGAACTTCAAAAACATACGGATGGAATTGATTTCAATTTTGCTGGACTCCAACGCTACGGTTTGGGCAAAAGCCAGTCACGAGTGATGCATTTCCATTCACTTGGGTGTACTAAACGCCCTTCGGCTCTACACAGGCAATACTGCACAAAGAAAAGACCCATGTGACAGACATGGAAGTTAGACGTGGGGAATGGGGAGAGACTGCACGGGTGCAAGTGAGGTGAACTGAATGTGGCAGCGAGGGGAAACCTGAAGTCGACAGAAGTAGACAAGGTGGAGGAGCTCGGGCCTGGAAGCGGTTAGTTAGTCGGCGAGAAAACGGGAAAGAGTTTCGGTGTGAATGTCAGAGTTTAATACGGCGCCTGTCATGCCCCGCCTCCGCTCTGGCAGCTCCCGTTTGCCGGTTGACACGCGGAGCCTGGTTCCTGGAGCGCAGGTGCATGCTCTCATGCGGCGGGGGTCAGGGGAGGTAGAGGCAGACGCCGCGCAAAAATGGACAGTGACAAATGACGGTGCGGCTGAGGCCATCAACTGTGGAGAGAGCGAAAATCATCCGGCGCGAAAATGTCCGGAGCTGCGGATGGATTAAAAGTTGTGTTTTTAAAATATATCAATGTAGTAATGTTTAGAAATATCATATGGAGTTTAATAATGCACATATTAAAGCTAATTTCAATGCACCCAGATGTGAAGGACTGCCACATAGCAACAACAGAGACAGACAACGCAATAACCAAATTCATCTT
This sequence comes from Triplophysa tibetana, assembly GCA_008369825.1. Taxonomy (NCBI): domain Eukaryota; kingdom Metazoa; phylum Chordata; class Actinopteri; order Cypriniformes; family Nemacheilidae; genus Triplophysa; species Triplophysa tibetana. The sequence continues at coordinate 14,343,950 of CM017894.1, forward strand.
TCATGTAGGAGATGTTTTATATTATATAAACATTATGCTAAAATTATATGGATTGAATATTGAACCAAACTTATTTGAAACTCCTACATGATATTATTATTCTGCCGTTGTTATAACAAAAGAATATCCTGACAAGAGTAAAATGCTGTAAATATGGCTGACGTAGCATCATCCAGGTGGATCCTGCACATTGGTGGTGGTTGAAGAGATCGTCCCCTTCGATGTAAAGCGCTTTGATATCCCAGAAAAGTGCTATATAAATGTAATGACTTATAATTATTATTTGTGAAATTTCAGCATGAGAGGGCAAATTCCAATGTGACCTTTACAAAATGAAACAGCATAGCCAGTGTCACATCATTATTTACGTACACTTGTTTTTCCTTTCGCATCATAACATTTTAACTTTAATTCTAAGGTCTTACAAAAAGTTTCAAAGCGCAAACTAAATCTGAATCTATTTACAAAGATCACATCAGTACTCCACATACAGTATTTCTTTTCCATACAATTACAGAATGCTGTAATATTATTATGCTGTTCTGGTTCAAAGCAAAGCGTCACCTAATGCGTCCTGGGCAAAAAATGAGATTTTATTTAGATACAAAGCCTGTGCTAAGAGGAGAAAAAAGGAATTTCATTCCATTTGCCCTTTTGGCAGGGAATCCATTGTTGAAGGACGACAAGCAGAGGCCGCTTAATAGAATCATTTGTCCAGTTGTGCTGTTCCTTTTGTTTTAAAAGCCTCTATTTTTCCCCGGTTCTTCTTCAGATGTTATATCACCAGATGAATCTCTGAGTTGCCTAAAGGGAAGGGTGCTGAACTCTGAAATAGCACGGCCAGTTGGAGTCATTATATCTGATAAAAAAATAGACGCTCTTCAAATATGGATGTGGTTGCAAGCCCACCAAGAATAATAACAAACAGATGTGTCTTGTGGTCTACAGTTTAAGTAAATAAATCATGTGGTTTTCATACGGTATGTTCTTGCAAAATACAGAGAACAGAAGGAAGGGGGGAGCGATATGTAAAGACTGTGAGTGAAAAGAACTTCATTGAGTTTCTTGTTAGTGCACTTATTTTTATAATTTTTTAGATTCTTATATTATTGTTGAATTATTTTCAAACTTTTTGGTTTTCTAATGTGTAGGGAGGGAAGGAGAGAGACAAGAAAGCTGGCAAAATACAGAAAGAAAGCATAAAAAATAGAAAGAAAGAAAGCAGGAAGGAAGGAAGGAAGGAAGGGAGAGAGAGAGAAAGAGAGAGAGAGAGAGAGAGAGAGAGAGAGAGAGAGAAAGAGAAAGGAAGGAAGGAAGGAGGGAAGCAAGAAGGAAGGAAGGAAGGAAGGAAGGAAGGAAGAAAAGAATAAAGGGAGAGAGAGTAAGAAAGAAAGGAAGGAAAAAACGGAGGGAGAGAGAGAGAGAGAGAGAAAGTCAGGAAGGAAAAAAGGGAGAGATAGAGTAAGAAAGGAAGGAAGGAAAAAAGGGAGAGAGAGAAAGAGAGAAAGAGAAAGAGAAAGGAAGGAAGGAAGGAAGGAAGGAAGGAAGAAAGAAAGAAAGAAGGAACGAAGAAAAGAAGAAATGGAGAGAGAGAGAGAGAGGGAGAGAGGGAGAAAGAGAAAGGAAAGAAAGAAAGAAGGAAGGCAGAAAAGAAGAAATGGAGAGAGAGAGGGAGAAAGAGAAAGGAAGGAAGAAAGAAAGATAGAATGAGGGTATAGAAAAGTTGGAAGGTAGAATGGAAAAAGAGGGAGAAGAAAGAGATGAAGAAAGATAGAAAATAATGAAAAATGGAGAAAGAAAGGAAGAGAAGCGGAGAGAAAGAAGACATTTGGTTGACAGTACAGTAAAATGGGTCATTCACAGCTCCAAAAGCGGAAGCAAAATATGCTTTATATAGCAGATTTCACAGCAGAGCAAACTCAGCACACTCCACCTGGTGAGGTCACAATCAGATCAGTTTGTGAAGCAGCAAGGCCAGAGAACCAAGGAAAGCATTGCTATACTGTGTGTGTGTGTGTGTTTGTGTGTGTGTGCATGTGCGTGTGTGTGTTGAGAATTGTGTGACGGTATCCACAGCAATTCAGGCATCTACAATCGATCACCGATTACAATCCCTGTCAATGAGAACGAATGAGGTCACACACGGGTGCTTATTCCTCATCTGCTCTTCATTACGCTTCTCAAAAAGAACAATAATTATAGCCTGTTATACCTGAATGCTGAAATAAATCAAGACCGAGACACTTGTAGGAGAGAAATAACAATGTCCAGCTTCTCCGCCATGGACACAGTGACTATCGAGCTTATAAATCAGTTGAACAACATGACGCTGTGGGAGAAGTTTTAATCAGGGTTCTGTGACCACACAACATCTCCACTAGAGCAACAGAGATGAGGAAACCAGAAACAACCTTTGAGGTCTAGTGCATGGTGTCCTATTTTTCATTAGTGCTCAAAAGTTTTCCCAAATGACTGAACTATAGGCTCCCTCCTAGAAAATCAAGGTAAAAAAAACCAGTCTCGAACTGGTTTTGGAGGTCGATTACCTCAATTACGTTTTTCTGAGGTCTACTATGTAGAAGATATTTTTAAAGACGTTGGTAACTAAACCACTCTGCCCCAAATTAATTTCAATTTTATGGACCACTTAAGCATTTCTCAAAATATCTTCCATGGAAGAAAGAGTCTTATACAGGTTTTCAACTTTTGATAGCACAGTGTCATCCATTTCAAACACACTTTTATCAACTGGTTTATGAGGAAGCCATAGAAAATTGAATGGCAACGAGAAAAACACCAAACAGCTACAAAAAGCGCAAAAATCAATCAGCTAGAAGTAAATCAAGGGAATGTGCTATTGATGTTCCTCGGATCATCTTTAATGAGCAATTCGCTTTGAGTCGAATCATTTGGACTCCTCGTCCTTATAAATAAAGGGTGGGCGACAGGAACTTCAGCCGTCTTTTATTGAACCAGAAAAATAAATTCATACTTTGAAACGCAGGCACTGCAAATCTCCCCCACACATGCTCTGTCTCAGAACTTCTAAGAAATAAAAAAGCTTTTTCCATTGGTGTGAGAGCCCTGCTGTCAGATTTAAGATGGTAATAATGGGTTCTCACTCCAGGCCCTCTGAGAAAGTTAAACTCGGGCTGGAATAAGAATCAGGACAGGAGCTTTGGATACCCTGCAGGTCCAGCCGGCGAAAGCCAACAAACCCAGTTTCGCTAGCATTTGTGGATTAACAAAGATGGATCACGAAGCCAAGATCTCTCTAGATAGGAATCTCACATGTGATGCGCCACCAAAAAACCTCCTTTCGAGATCTTACACCCGAGCGAAGGAAAAGTCTGCCTGAACAGTTTCATGTACAAGCACTACGACACTCACGTTCCTGAAGGATTTTGCGCTTTCCCTGGACTGAATCTCTTTTTCTCACTACGGGAGTAGATTAAGTTTATTTACGCCTCGGTTCATATGAACAACTCTCATTCAATGCCCTGGATGAGGGCCAGGAGAATAATGTAAAGTCTCAATGCTGGCGCACAAACAGCTTTTTCACGGCTCTCAGACGAGATGGTCGCACATAAAAGGCTACTGTTCGATTTCAAACAAAGGAATAATCAATCGCTGAATAGGGGACATTTCATGCCTAGAAGGTTGGGGTCTTGAGGTCATAGAGGCAAGACGGCAAGAAATACAATTTGACACTATACCAGTATTCGACGCAATGTACGTCTCGCAATTACAGTTCAATTCAAGAAACCTTTGCTCTTTTGTTCATGCTTTGTTGCCGTTTGATCAGTTGCATGCAGGAGATCTGGTGGAACGTGTCCAGGAACGGGCGACAATCCCTTCCTGTATCTTTCAAAAATCTACTTCCGTTTACGTTACTGGGTTTATCTTCTATTAACTAGCTTTGTTACAACTAGGATGGAGATCGCTCGGTTTCTGTCAACAGGAGCAGAGGGTAGCAAGCGGAAGAGGGTGGGGGGTTGGCAGCAGGGTAGCGGTTGTAAAACAAGGGAGAAAAAAAGACAGAGATGGAAAAATAGAGGAAACGTCCCCGTGGGAACCAAGGCGAAACGGAGAAAGTCAATGAACATGGCGCGGTGCCAAGGCAGGACACAATCAGCCAACATGCCACGCATTCGTTTAGAGCTCTGGCTGCTGCGCAGTGGGGGCTTGTGGGTAATCTGACACTGTTACCACCAGAGCGAGCTACTGATTAGATTCCAGTTGATGTAGAACGAAACAAAAATAATATGGCAAGCGGCTCCAGGGACGGAAAGCATCGCATTAATTATCCTTTTGATGCGCGAGCATTTGTGTTGGTTGTAGTGTAATTGGTGTTGCATGGTTCCACACCAGCCGATGTGTCATATGCAATGTTCATCACGAAGCAATTAAATGAGGTCTGCTTGACTCGTCTTCATAATGGCTGTTGTGTCAAGGGGGGGTTTTCTGCTTTTCGAGCCAAAGCCGTGTGTGTGTGCTCTGAAAGGGGTCCGCAGAAGAGCGGCCAAAATGCATTATGGGTAGCCAAACCAGCTAGGCTTTGGTGGATTTTAGGAGGAGAGAAGACAACAATGAAATAAACCCTGCCAAATACATCTAAAGATCAGGAAGGCATAACTGAGCAGAGCATCCTCCATCACAGCATGTTTCCACGGCAACGCCTGAGAAATGCATAGGCTTTGGAACTCTGTCCAACACAGCATATGAATCCTATTTAGACATCAAATGCGTGACTGAAAGTCCACCAGGCTCAAGAGGCAAACATTACGCCCATTAAAAACCATAAACTAGTATTCCTGGTCCAACGGAAAAGGTTGTGGGTTCGATTCTCGGGGAAACTCACATACTGTACACCTTGAATACATTTATAAATAAATATAAACAAAGGAAAATGGCAAAAAAAAAATGTTATTGTTGTATCCACAACACGTTTTAATGCACAATTCCCCCAAAAATGAAAGATATTTGTAAAAATACTTGTAACAACTCTTGCTTGTTGGCCACCATTGACTACCGCGGTAGGACAAATTCTTTATAAATGTCTTTGCTCCGTTGAACACAAAAGTGGATAGCTTGAAAAATGTAGTTAAGCAAAGAGTTCTGGGGCAGTTTTGACTACGATTGTTATTTTTTATACTATGGAAGTCAATGGTGGCCAAGAACTGTTTGGTTCAATGCATTCTTCCAAATATCTTTCTCTGTGTTCATCAGAACAAAGAAATGTATACAGATCTGGAACCACCTGAGAGTGAATAAATCATGCCAGAATGTTTTGAGGAACTGTCCCTTTAAGAGCCTGCAAATTCAATATTTCAACTCAAGCTTGTAGATATCAGACACTTGAAAAACAAGGAAAACCCAAAACCATTTAAAATGTCAAATACCACAGACCTTACTTAGTACAAAAGTAAGTGATATAAAAATGAAACCAATAATCTGATTTGAAAGTTGTTGTAAAAAGAAAAAAATCAGTTTTGCCATTTTAGCTGTGTAATAAAAAACATTTCAAATGTTAGTAATGTGATGTTACACTAGTTTACTAATAAAGGCAATGTGTCGAGTTTCCCGCTAAAAAGTTTACATTAGCTTACCTTTCATGCCAAACTTAGAGCGTCTGCCATATTTGTTGATTAGCACAAACATGACGACAAGGAGAACACAGGCGAAGCCAGCCAAGCCAACTGCAATCGACACCTAGAGAAACATAAGAAGCAAAACATTCAGATTTGTATCTCTAAAAATACCTCAACAGTGATATTTTATCAAATTTAAAGGTATAGTCCACTCAAAAATAAAAATCCTCTCATCGTTAATTTACTTAGTTTTATTCAAAACCTGTATATGACTCTTTATTTTGTGCGAAACAAAAATAGCTACTTTGAGAAATGTCTCAGTAGTTTTGTGTCAATAAGAGTCAATAAGGGATGACGCTGTTTGGTTGCCAATTCAACATACTTCAAAATATCTTCTTTTGTGTTGAATATTGAAAAAAATCATAAAGGTTTGGAATGATATGATGGTGAGTAAATTATGAAATAATTTTTGTGTCTACTGTCCCTTTAAATGGCTTGAAGTGTATGAGGGGACGTACACATCATATTTTGGCTAATATTGTTCATCAGGGTATTCTACGCAGGCAGAAAACCTGCCTTTTGTGCACAGTACAAGTACTATATGAAGAGCTCTTTCCCAAAACGCATTAAGTGCCAAATTTAAAAAAAAATGAGTTTGTCATGCCATTTTGCTGTGTACTGAACCTATTCACTGCTCCATCAATGTTTAATGCCAAATCGCAATATTTCCTTGTTTAAAATGTACTGCAAGATGCAGTTTCTTTCCAAAACGCTATAAATCCCAAACCTGTTTTTAAGCTAAATGCGATATGTCCTCTCGACCAATCAGAATTCGCTCGTTAGTGGTATTTCTATGTGTTATTTCTAAACTATTTGTTGTATGTGGTGGAAAATATTGAAACATGAAATTGAAAATATTTATTTTATTTTACTATTTAGTTTGTTACTATGTATTTTATTTGGCTGTTATTTATTTCATGCATTTGCATTTATTTAATTTATATTAATTTATAGTTTGAGTCCCTGATGTCATATGTTTCATGTTCTCTTGTTTGTTTGTTTTTAAAAAGAAATATTTGAAAAAAAATTGAATTTATAATCGACAATATTGTTGTTTCATTCAACAATCATTGTTTAACATGTTCAGACTGAGCCAACAGACCATTTAAACAGGATAAATTGAATATTAACTAAATGTATGGGTCTAGGTAAAAAAATGTCATTTTCATAAAAACTATTCAAATGGATTTATAGCGTTTTGGAAAAGAGCTCTTGATATATAGAATAGTGTCTATACAGAAATATTCCTAGTAACAGTGGTACGACATTATGACGTCCCTAACACAGTCCTTACATGATTCCACGAGGCTCAGGCGCTTTTTAAACAGCTCACCAATCAGCAATTCAGTCACATGTATAACATAATATATCTTTGCAAATAAATGCGTTCTAATAGGTTTTACGAGAAAACTCAAGCACAGGAATGTCACGACCAGCAACATAAAACCCGCCAAATAAATATTTCTGTATCATCTTGCGTGTATCTCGCCAGGAAAAAAACCTGCAATATTAGAGCGAAGCCACGCGCCGCGTCCCGGCTTGTTTATGTGATTTGTATTGATGTTGATGCAGTAATCATGAGGGGTTTATGTAATTGGTGTCGTAACTTGCCTATGGCTGCAGTATCTTTGATAAATTGCGGAAAAAGGAAAGGGGCGAATAAAAACGAAGTAAAAGATAATAATTCAAGTTAGGTGTTTTAGGAGAGAGATAACAGCCCTCACAGTCATGATACTCACAAGTCGCAGAATACAATATAGATACACACAAAAAAGGACAATAAACAATAAATCAAAGCAGTCACAAGGATGAAATAAAGCTATCGGAAGCAAATAATTAGGGCCTCCAAACAATCGAGGGCGAGTTTCTCTCTCTCTCTTTGTGCCTGTGCCCAGTTTCCATTAAGACCTTCAAATGAGAATATTATCTCAGTCGAGTTAATTACGACACAAAAAAACACAAAACAAACCAAAGTACATTTTTGGACCGCTACGAAATGCACGGGCCATGAGGGAGTGGTGACGGGAGGTTCAAGGATAACGCGGGAGAAAAAAGAAGAGACAGAATGGTTTGCTTTCAATTTCTTTTCAATCATGTGCACCGAAAAACAAGATGCTCATGTACACAAAATTGTTTTACACTTTTATATGTGTTCTCAACAAAATAAATTGATCAATAAATAACACTTACGCCAAAGGTGTCATCTTCTGGCCGGTGAGTCATGGTTGGAATTGCGGTCGGTGTCGGACTCACTAGAAGACAAACAAAAAACGATGTTTTGAACCATTATTGTACACTTTGTTCAATACTTTATCAACCTTTTATTCTCATCCTTCTCATTTACAGACGTTGTGCATCTCTCCATATAATTATCAACGACGATTACTTGAGTGGTTTGTTCAATGCACTCTTTTATAGGTGATAAAAGCATTGTGTGGTCACACTGGACAACTGTTTCAGGAGAACCATTAGGTATAATTCACTAAATATGTCAAACACTGTTCGATTAGACTTGTCTTTTGCAAGGTTATTGCTATTAGGAGTCGGATCCTAGATTGCGTCAGTGTTATTCATGTGGTATTGAACACAACCCTCAGGCTGTTCTTATTTTGCTGTTCTCTATTAAGCCGGGAACAGGTATCGAGCCAGGACTGGCTGGCGGGCCTTGACATCCATTTATACGCCGTGTTCACACACAGGCACGCCGGCGGACAATTATACCCAGCAAAACCATCTAACTTCACTTAGAGCTCAGACAGAAACAATCTGTCATCGGTACAGTTTCCAAGTGTCAATTTTATTAAACGTGGTACATTAGGAGGTATCAGTGTAAAACAGCGTCTCATGAAGGTCAGCGGCTCAAATCATGACTAATTTTGAAATAAGACCAGATTAACTGGATAAATTACGCTACCAGGCCTGCTCTGTTTAAAATAACCTTGATCTTCATTGTTTAAGTTTCTCTAGAAAAGCTTGGTGACCCAAGGTCCGATTTGTCCAATGCTGACAGATATCTGTGTCGCTATATGCTTATGATACAAAACAGGTCCAATATCAGCACGCACAACACCGTGGTTGCAAGCCAAAAACAAATTAGGCCGAGAAAATTGTTTGGGTGGGGAGGGACTGTGTTTAGCTGTTTGTTTGGACTAAATGAGTTCTTTCTAAATAATTGTATGTTTTATGATAAACAAAACTAATGGGCAATATACAAAAACGCATGCACAAGATAATTAAAAAGAGGAATTTACCATAATCCGGGTAGTCTAGAGAGAGGAAAAAAGAGAAACACAAAAGGATATGTAATTATAGATATGAATACGTCAAGATCATTTCTGCATTTCTGTTACAATTATGTTCAAAGCAAGACTTTGAGATATAAGAATTAGTCCAAATTTGACACTACCGGTCAAACGTTTTAGAACACTTGAATTGAAATGTTTTCATCTTAAGGTGTGCGCTTAAATGCCTGAAATTAGTTTTATAGACAGAAATATGTTTGAATATAGTTTCCCAAAGTTTGGTTCCCAAATGAGATAACTTCCTTTGAATCTTTCAGAAATCATGCTTCTTTATTGTCAAACTGCAGTCGGTTTGTTTTGATTCGTGCCATTATAACAAAAAATCAGTTAACTAACACAATAATACACACAATTAACACATGATAAGACAACAAAAAACATGATTTTTGAAAAGAATAGAAAATATCTTATTTTGGAACCAAACACTTAATTTAGGCAAATATCAACTTTTTTCATATAAATGCACACAATATTGATTTATTACAAAGGACTTTGAAATGGATAACTTTGACTAAATAATGAGAAAAGAGCCATTAAGTGCACAAAAAAAAGATGGGAACTCCTTTAATATTGTTTAAAAAGCATCTTTGGGTGAAAACTCAAGAATCTATTTGAGAAAAGGGCAAGCGAACATTTCTGCATATAAAAAAAAGGTGACTATATAGAAGTTGCTAAATGGTAACACAGTGTCTACACCAGACAAAAGACAAAACAAAGGATTAGAACTCATTATAATAAAAAAATTGGCCAAACAGGATGTGGCGCGACGCACCAATCCCATTAGAACGACCCGTGTGCCGTGCATCGTACCGTGTACAGACGATGGAATACATACATTTTTTAAGTCTAAACATTTCATAACAGTTTTTATGAGCTTACTTTGTTTCTCAAATGTGGAAAAAATATGAATAAGTGAGTGAGTTAGTATTCTAAAACTGTTGACCGGTAGTTCCTTTTGAATAGGCATACATATTTGCTTTGCCCTTTTAGTGACAGCATGTGCTCGGGCTGGCATGGACTCCACAAGTTTGTGCAAAACCTCATGATCCATGTTAAGCCAGCATGATCTGAGAACGTTCCAAAGAGCATCTCTTGTGCTTCAATGAAAACAAGGAAATCTGACCTTTTTATAAAAGGGATTTAATACACAAAAAAAGGAATTGTGTCACAATTCTAACATTTGATTAGATTTATTATAATAATTTCTTAACACCTTCTTCTCTGCGATCATTTTTAAAATCATGAAATTACTCTATCGTTTCATGCTTTTGGATCCCACTGTGTTTATCTATCAACAACAGAACACGCTTACACGCTTTGACCTGCTATAGCGGTGGTCACCAGCCCTGCTCCTGGAGATCGACCGTCCTGCAGACTGTAGCTCCAACCCTGCTTCAGCACACCTGTCTGTAATTATCAAGCAAACCTGAACACCTTGATTAGAAAGCTCAGGTGTGTTTGATTGGGGCTAGAGCTGAAATCTTCAGGACGGTCAATCTTCAGGAGCAGGGTTGGTGACCACTGTGCTATAGGATCAGACGAGAGATGTGGACTTTAGGAGTGAGAGCTGTACCTATATTCATCTATGAACCTGATAGATTTTCACCTCTGCTGTTACTCAGAGCCTCTAACCAACATTCAGTTTCCTCTTTTTCTCGACACATGATACAATCTGTGATGCGGTATAACAGCTCTAATCTAGGAAAAGCACTTTTAGAACGTGTGCAAGAACTTGGCAGTCTTGCTATTTTTGCACACGTGGAAAATAACTGTTTGATTGTAATTTGGTTTAAAGTTGAATTTTGAAAAGCACAATTTGTATGATTGAGTTTAATGTACATACCCTCAAAAGGTGGCTTCAGGAAGTGGGCGTATACAGTTTTGACAGCCACGCCCAAGAAGTTGCTAGCCTCCAATGTGTAGTTGCCATTGTTGTGGTGGGTGGGGTTTTGAAACATCAGGCATCCCTCCCGATTGTCCTGATAAGTCTCCATGTCTGGGCGGATGTATTCGGACTGCTTGATCTCCTCGCCCTTGTAGAACCACCGCAGGGTGGGCAAGGGTTGCCCGCGGACGGTGAAGATCATACATGTGTCGTGCCATCTCTCGGGTTCTTCGAACTTTATGATGACAGGAGGAACTATCGGAAAGAAGTAAAAGTGCAAGATACTTTTCAATACAATTCTTAAAGGAGCCGTACACCCCCCAAACATTATTTTTATAGAAAAAAAAATTCTGGGTAAAGTATCCCTTTACTTTGTGTCTTTGCGCCCACCATAAATCCTCAAGACTTGGATAATCATACTGCGTTTATGCATGAGTGGGGCTTTAGCCTTCACAGCACAGGTTGTCCGCACGGATGTTTGTTTGATCTGCTATCCTGCCTCTTGGACACGAAGATCGCAAGCTAACTGCCTGGCCGCTCATCAAGGGTTTGGTTGAGCGGACATTTCATGGAGAGAGGGCACAGAGCCAGGGGTGGAAAACAACCGCAGTCCATGAACGCTTCCATCACGTTTCCAATCGCTACGTGCTGGACGCTAACTGTCAGCAATTACGATGCTGTTAATATGTCACTGACAAATAATAACATTCATCAATGATCAGATCTGAGCTTAAATCAAAGATGCAAACAAAAAATAAAAGCATGCATATTATCAATACAGATGTTGAAAAAGCTTTGGGTCGTATTTTATGCGATCGAAGGACGATTTAATACAGTGGTTCTCAACAGGGGGGCCGTCACCCACAAGAGGGCCCAAGCTGACTTCCTTGGGGGCCTCAGGATAACCAAAGATTTAAGTTGAGACAAAATGAGCATTGAAATACATTTTAAAACAACTAAAAACCAAGATATGTTCTAATATTTGACCATTTTTTGTTTTGAAAAAGCACTTTTCCTCAAACTCTGAAATATTTTATTGGGTAGAAATTTTGAGAGTTGGTGAGCGGGAAGGGAGCCTTTGAATATTGTTGGATACCGTGGGGGGCCTTAAAGTCAAAAAGGTTGAGAACCCCTGATTTAATTCGTATTGGCGCAGCCACACAGACTCAGATATAAAAATTGCTTTCAAATCTTAAGTCAATAACGGTCTTTTAGAGCGAGCGAGAAAGTTACGGAGAGTGACTGACTCTTATTTCCACAAAATTTGCAGTTCTAAGCAAATCTCCGGCAGTCGATAGATATCGAGTGTGGGAAGAATTATGTTACATTGTTGTTGGCCAACATCGTTCAGTAGAAATGAAAATACAGACACAACAGGGCCACCTCATATTACCATGTAATTGTATCTAGCTGATGGAAACTATGTTTGAGGACGTCTTTAATTGCCATTTGTTTCATTCCAAGTGGGTGGAAACAGCTGCTGTTAGATATACTGATGTTGCCCATTTTTTTGCCTTTTCATGTTTTGATTTTGTACTTGTTTTCATGAATGAAAATCTCAGATTAAAGGCCAATGAGCACATTGAGTCCAAAATCTGCTTCTGAAATTTCCACACTTAAAAAAAGAAATACGACCTCACGTTGTGTCAGATACATTTACACACTGCCTCTGATATTTTCGTCCGTCATAAACAAATTCGACAGGGTCCGACTTTCTGTGTTTTTCGCATCCGTAGCAAGCATTTTGAGAAGCGTTTTGACAATTTAGAGACACCGTACGAACAAGCTTCAAATACGAAAAAACGCATATGAAATTTTTTACATTTATATGCAAAGACCTTAGAGAGCGGGTTTGATTAAATCCATGTGAAACTGCTGAATAAATATCAAAATATTTGCATACATAAGAAACAATATTATGCAAAATTGGTGATACTTTATTTTTAAATGAGACATATTTTTTAGTAACGGGTGTTTTTATGGCATTTTACTAATAGGTGCATCAAGACCAAACTTAGGAAAGAAATCCATCATAATTGTAATATTTAGTGTAACCCATCGACACCACAACTGAGCAACTAGATATGAAACTAAATACGAATCTCCAAATTAAAACTTTATCTTTATCAGAACCTGGGCTTTTTGTGGGGGTGATCACCTCTGGTGAAGCAGTTTCTCATTTTGCTTGCTTTATCAATTTCAAGAATTGATATTGACAACGCAGAAATTTGGACAAATTAACAAACTTCAAAAATAATACTTGTTTTCTATACCATTATAGAATATTCTCTATATACTGTATAATATTTTATTTAAAAATGTGATAAAAATGGTGCTATTATATTAAAACGGAACTCTTTAATGTAAATAATTGCCTTATAAATAACATGTCAATATATAACAATGATTTGTTATACATTGGTGGTTTGTTAAGGGAAGAACTGGTCTTGGACATCAGAATAAATAGCAAAATGCTATATTTGTAAACAAATACATGTTGGTGATTTTTAAAATATAAAATTTACACACTTTACCTGTAACTACTTTTTCTTGTTTTGGCATTAATTCTGCTTTTGGCGAAACAATCTACATCAACACAACTTAGTATCTGAAGTAATAAAATAAAGTTGGTAACAAAAGAGCGCCGGCACCCTTTCACTTCTTGTATATGGGCACAAAACCAATGCAAGTGAATGGATGCGGTCTCTGTTCGGATAACATCAACTTAAAAATATCTTCTGTTATGTTCTGCAGAAGAAAGAAAGTCATACAGGTTTGATTCGACAAGAAGCTGAGTAAGTAATGACAGAATTTTTGATCACTTTAAACACCCTTGAAATAAGAGGAGATGCAGATTTCATTTTGTCCACTCACAAAATATACTGTACGCTTCAAATCCACTGAATGTCACTTTTGATAAATCATCTACTGTACTCAATACATGATCTTAAGGTTTTTGAGAAATAAGAGACACTTACATTGAACTGACAGCTGTATAGAGGAATTGGTCATCCCAACTATATTCTCTGCAATGCAGGTCAGCATGAAGCTGTTATCGTCTCTGCTGACGTTGACCAGAGTCAAGTTGATGGAGTGGACATTCGGTGGGTATTGATTGGACTGGAAAAGAAGATAGAACAATATATATATCAGTTTGCTCAGACTCAACCGATGGTTTGTGGTGTAACCAGTCATTGTGTACCTCAACTGACTGTTCACTGGATCTCTGTCAGTGTATATGAATTTTAATATCATTTAGTGCGGATGAAAGACAGTCCTTTTTATAATAAAAAAAAACCTTGATTAAACAAGGATTAAGTGTTTTGATGGTCTTACAGTACCAGTAACCACTTATAGTGGTTCAAGACAGTCTTTACCAAGTCTAATAAATGGCAATAAAGCCTGACCATCTTGGCCACCTGGTTTAAGACGCTTCGCCAAGGTTAAATTTTAGATCAAGTTCAATTTTCACATTCCGTGTTTTAGTCTAATAGAAATGTTTTGAATGGTTCAATGGCTAATTGATCAACAGTACAGCGCAATAAACTGACTATATGCTCTCTATCACATTCTAGTTTCATTTACATCACAGCATCTACCCAGACTAAGGTCAAGATTATTTCAAAGGCATGTTAAATGCAACATAGGAAGGTGTAAGCAAGTGTCCATCTTACTTGATGTGTGTTAATGGAGTGAAGTCCATTTACGGTCCAATCCACTTCTGGTACAGGGACACCCGATCCATTGCATGTGACTGTGATCGAGTCTCCTTCTATCACCGTCAGGTTACTGTGACTTACACTGATTTCTGGCAAATCTGCATGGGAAAAAAAGCTATTCGTTTTAAAGATGATTTAAAAAAACGATGTGCATTTTATTTAACGTTTATTGCTTGACTCTGTGAACGTTTAGAGACAAGTCAATTTTATTCAGATGTTTATCGATATGCTAGAAATGTTCCCTAAAAATGACTTTCTAATGTTCAATTAAAAAGATTAACTGTATAGCAGGAATGCAAGTCGTTTTCTCCTTTCCAATGAAAGTACATGGTGACTATGTCAAGAAAAACATTCAGTGAAAAACGACTTCAATTTCAGCCTGTTGCTCACAAATACTAAGACGTCAGATGACTTAATATAGTGGATGACCTAATATAGAAAGAATTTAGTTCACAACTCTTAGGAATTACTGGTTGATGGTGTAAAATTTATGTGATACATTGTCATTTTTAGACCTTGACACTTCAATTTTAAAGAAGAAACCAGCTCAGACAGTCTGCCAAGCCATTTTTGCACACAAAAAAGCCACATGAATGTAAGTAAATGATAACCCAATCAAACAATTTGGCGAACCCATATAACATGCATCACCTACCACACTGAGAGATGTTCATCTGCTGAAGGGAGATCTTTGAATAGCCGTTGTAACAGTACAACTGCTGGTTATGAAGTTCAGACTCGCCTCTCTGCTGCCACAGCTGGATCCAGCGGATATTACAGCTGCAGTTAAACAGCACTCCTTCCAGCTTCCTGCCACCACGAAATAGAGTTCTCAGTTAGAAGACAAACGCAAGCGTACAAACAACAGCAAGAAGCCCGAAGTAGGTGAAGGACGCGGTTATCCTGCAAAACATCAACATCTCCACCACACATCACTCAACCATGGCCCGGAGATCAGCTGGCACCTTTCCATTTTGCAGCCGGAGCGCGCTGTGTGCCCAGGGCTTTGTGTATGAATGCGTTCTGGAGCGCGGCCCTTTCCTGGCCACGTCTGTTGAGCTACTGCGGGTGCCAAGTGTACCGCTGTTGCCTTGGGCGATCAGAGTCCGCACAAATGAAGTAAAACCAAACAAACATCCTTGGATCTGGGCTGAAAACTAAACTGTGAGATCCGATATACTGTGACATGTTTTGGTTGGTAATATGCGTCAGTCCAAAATGATCCCTTGCCAAGGACCGAATGAGTGAGTAACATAACCGGTACAACATGAAGAAAATCAGATGACATTAAAATAAATACAAATTTTGTAATAAGATTCTGAATCGTGGTGAATTCAATTTCACGAATGATTGAAAGAAATATAAATCATTAGCAGTTTTACGCATAAAGTACTGTGCAATAGTCTTAAGCACGTTGGAATTTTTAGCCTAGAATAATGGTTTTGAGCAAGTTATTTAAATATATTTTGCTGTATAACATTTGTTTTCATGAGAAAAGGAAAAGCGGGGTAACATATTACCGCATAAACAACGCAACGTTGGGGGCTCGATACCTATGTAAAATGTATAGGAAAAAGCAATGTAAGTCGCTTTGGATAAAAGCGTCTTCCAAATGCCTAAATGTAAACGTAAATATTATTACCTAATATGTTACACTGGACAGATGGTAGAGACCGAGGTCAATCCCTCTAACTGTAAAACCAGAGTTGGACATCACCTCCACCCACATCTACCACAATCTGCCAATGACTTCAACACCTACTCCTTGTGAGCAACAAGCCTCTCTAAACCCGTTCATTTTCATATTTCACAGGCCTCCAAACAACCTTGACAGCAATCATCCCACTCCAGCACCAAAAACAGACGTCTTCTGGATCAACCTCCTCTCAAACGTCTAAATGTCAGCTCTGCCATATTGGATGACATCATTGAGACTCCATTGAGAGTTAAGAGGGTCTTCACCATCTTAGAACTAAACCGCTGACTCCAGGGCACATTCCAGAATAAAACTATCCCCTCTCATCTCTGTATCCACGTTTATTGGTTATAATTTGTTTGAAGGTCATATGTAAAGCTGGTTGGTGGTTGGTGATGCACCGTGTGGACCGCTCAGATTTTTCGTATGAGGAGTGAAAACATTCATGTTGAAGAAAACTTTGTGTACGGGAAACGAACTGGTTTAACTTAAACGTTTTCTCTGTATATAAACCGGTATTTGTGACTTGAAGAATATTATACACGGTTCAATAATCACAAAAGAACGTATGACTGCAGCCCTTGAACAAATTACAGTTTGCAGAAAGTTTATTATGAAATGAGCAAAAATGACATTTGTACCAGCTGTATTATATACATTTACTGTCAGAATGATCCATAATTACACATATTGTCGAATGAAAATTGTCAAAAGATTAGAGGCTAAATTTTCACTAAAGCCCTCAATTTTACGCATTTGGGAAATTATAAGCAAACCGCTCCTGTGCTTTTATCTTCTGCGAGGAGACCGAAAAACAGGGTGTAATCCACTTTGTTCCATTTTACGCTTAAAGGACCTCCAGCCGGCAGGATCCCGCATCCCTGCAGAGGGTTTAAGATCTGATCTCAGTGGCACACTCTCCCCCAAGAATACGAGATATTAAACACACAGAAAATCTCTCACCTGGTCTGCAGGCGGTTTGAAACTCAACATGCCCCTTCATTCATCAATTGGTGAGAGCAAGATAACCTGGTACATTTGCAAGATGGGGCAGGAGATGGAGGCGTGTAAGTTAAATCCCATGCATTCGAAATGGGCCGAAAAATTGGGTGAGGAGTAAAACGGCACTGTTTCTCATTTGCACGCTTACATTCATCACATGTATCTTTAAACGATTTTGTCGGCACGTTCTTGGTGTCTGGGATGGCCGTTCTCCTCATGCATGTTGGAGCTTTGATGAATAATGATCAAAGGAGAGAGTAAGTAGTTTCTCCGCCTCTTAAAGCTAAATTAACATGTCTAATGAGAAGAGTACACTCTTCGTTTTTTCACTACACAGCATCCAAAATGGTTCGTAAAGCCAATGATTGAGCTTGCACCGTATGTCTGATTTAATGCCTGCGTGTTGAAAACAGTACAATTCTCAAGATTATGGACAATATACATTAAGCCATTTTATAAAGGGGAAAAATGCTCAAACCATATGTGCAAGGTGGTTTTAAACTGGTTTAGATGGTCTCTTCACCCGTCAAACTGGATTTCGTTTAGCAGCTTGTCAGACTTACGGTCCACCAGTTTTCTTCCTAAAACGCTTTGCTGGCCTTCGCTACTCTGCCTTTGCACTGATCTAGCTAATCCACGGCTAGCAAAACCTTAACTATTTTCAAACCTGAATAAAATCTCAAATTGACCTTTGGAAAGGCCAAGGTGACTGCTAGCTGGGGAAAAAAAGGAAAAACACAAGGGACACTGGCGCATCGAAACCAGGCTGCTTGAAAAAAGAAAATACTAGAAAAGTACATCCGCGCGTATTTCATGCATTATGCATGAACGTCCGACTCACATGTGGCCAAACCTTGGGACAATGAATGAAACCACTAGAGCATTGGAGGGGTGGGCAGGGAAATGGATATGTTGATATAGAAATCTGAATATAGGGAATATATCTTCAGACTTAAACAAAAGCACCACAGAGGCACCGGTGACAAACTCTCATTTCTTTGCCGACAAGGACTGAGAGCATAATTGAGCCTTTATGATATGAATCAATTCAAAAGCACTCCAAAATAATGCCTTTATTCCTTCCTGCCGCTATAAATTGTTCATCTGCATACAGTAGCGCGCGCAACAACGGCACAATTTATACATAAATAATCAGAAGGCAGAGCCGGCGTATGTTCAGGGAGCTCTCCAGACAAGCCGAGGAAATGTCAGCTATGCATCGGAGATGAGTTAGACCGTACGGAGTAAAGACCAGACACTCCACTAACACTCTCTCCGGAAACACTTTTTCATTAAGAGAGACCCGGAGGACGGGGAAGACACAATAATCCTAATTTAATGACAATCGCGATTAAAGGATACTTACGGTCTTATGCTATGGCTCTATGGGGCTCATTTTATAACTGTTTTGATGTTCCGAAGTTGGTCCAAAAAATGAAAATTCTGTCTTTATGTATGCTACGTCTTTTAAACCTGCATTACTTTTTCTTCTCGGGGGACATAAAAGGTCACATTTTGAACAGTTGTACTGGTTGCTAGGGCTTTAAAGGCTTTAGAAAGGATGCAAAAGTGCCAAAAACACAACTATTTACATCTCTCTTTCTCTCATGAATGCAGAAGAACGAATATGGATGTCAAGATTTTTCATGTTCCTCACACATGGCTATCGTATGACTTAAGAAAATGGTAAATATCATATGGTTGCGTATGGAGAACATCAGGAGCAGTCAATATATAACTGTATTTAGCTACATTTAATATTATAAACAAGAAAAGGGTAATACAATTATAAAATAAAATAATTTAAAAAATATTAAAACAAAACAAAATATATATATATAATATACAGTATAACAGAAATATATATTACCAAAATACATAAAAAAGCAACTTTTTTGTTGCCTAACAACATGACTGGAATGACCCGAAAGTGAGAATGTATGCTAAAATTTTCATTTTTGGTTGAACTATAACATTTAAAACCATAAATTATTCCAGCTCATGCTGAGTGCAGAGGGCATTTCAGAACACCTTTAACGTTGCACTACATTCTGCCTCAAGACAAAACGGTCGGGCAGAGAGTGATGCTTCAACACCAGCTGCGAATGTAGAGCGACAGAGCTATTCACATTCATTATACCGGTGGCAATGAAAGGTTAAGCTAGGGGATACAGCTCTGGCGGTGTGCACTACCGTTTCAAGCTGCCGGGGTCATGCTGTTGTGACATATCACAGTGGGCGGCACTTTGAGACCCAGCCAATGAGGTTCTAACCTGAACGCCTGGATACTTGCAGAGGAGATGCTGCTAGCCGCGTGAGTACGGCTAAATTAAATTTAGTCTGTGACCTTCTTGGTAAAATTGCAAGGACGGCACATTGGTGGATATGGAACAGTGACAGAGGCTGACCTTAACGCTAATAAGAAGCTATGTGCGGATAGTATGCGTGTGTTTTGTTAATCTCTTTTTGGTCAAAGGGCTTTTTGACGTT
Organism: Triplophysa tibetana; assembly: GCA_008369825.1. Lineage (NCBI taxonomy): Eukaryota > Metazoa > Chordata > Actinopteri > Cypriniformes > Nemacheilidae > Triplophysa > Triplophysa tibetana. The sequence continues at coordinate 14,363,695 of CM017894.1, forward strand.
TGAAATGATGGAAAGACGGAAACGTTGTGGAATGGAGGCAAATTTCAAACCTGGTTTTCCCAAATGAGCACAAGCTCAATGTGTTTGAAGCATGCACCCAAAAAAAAGAATATATATATATAAAATATAAATTAACTAATAAATACATACATAAATAATAAAATAATAATATACAATATTAATTATGTAATAAAGGAGGGTAAATAAAAAATATTTTTTCAAGCATTTTCATGTATATGCGTTAAGGAAAATGCTTTGAAATGGTAGATAGATGGAAACGTTGTTGAATGGAGACAAATTTCAAACCTGGTTTTCCCAAATGAGCACAAGCTCAATGTGTTTGAAGCATGCAACCAAAATAAAATAATCAAATAATTAATCAAATAAAAATATAAAATAAAAAATATAAAATAAATAATGAATACATACATAAATATTAAAATAATAATTTAAAATATTAATTATGATATAAAGGACGTAAATTAGAAAATACATTTTCAAGCATGTTCATGTATGTGCTTTAAGGAAAAAAAAACATGACTCAACCCAGAGAACAAGCTCCATGCAGACAACATCACAGTTTTTCTCCAAGCTCTCATTACCCTTCCTGTGATGTTCAGCGTCTTTCTAACAGGGATTAAATAGGCTTTATTGCATGGTTAGCCTGATCCCATATGAGGGGGCATTGTTTAATCATTAAAAATTCAAGTTCCAAGGCCCAGCAGACATCACAAACCTAATTATCAATAAAACGATGTCAAACACAATCACGCGGTACCTGGCAAAAAAGAAACAACAATAAGAAAACGCATTCGGCATATCCCCGACGACAATCAAAACCACAAATGCATTTCCAAGCCAATACTTCCAGTAGGAACTGCTGAAGAATACCGGAAAGCAGACCGATATTTGCTGTGAATCCTTCACAATATGGCCATAACTGTCAGGTTCAAAGTACGGCATGCCGCATTCCTCTCAATCCATATGGATTTCCTGGCGACGGTCCAAACAGCATGTATAATTTCCCAAACCGTACCTCCTCCAGTGCACCCCATTACCATATATGGTTACAAGAAGCCTTTTCTGTTAGCCTGCAGAAGCGTAAGCGTTAGAGAAAAGGATGACTGGAGAGATAGTCGTCATTGACCAGAACCGCAAATAACACATGTTTATATGGATTGATCGGATGTGAAAGGGGCGGCGCTCTGTTAAGTGTTTGCACAACAGAGGTAGCCTACTAAGGACCAAGACTGTGCGAGTGATGCTGAAATTTGCACACGAGTGGAAATGAAAGTACAAGACCGGTGTGTTACCTGCTGGTCACATAACAGCACAGAAACAGTGTTGAAAACGTACTTAAGGAAATTGCAGAAACAATGATTTCACAATGTTAAAATCTCATTCAAAGTAATGAGATAAATAAAATGTCATCTTTTTTGGGTGATTATTTTGCAAGCAATCTTAAATTTAGATTATTGTATTACCTATTTTATTAGACATTTTTAGTTACATAAAAGTGTGAAAACAGGCCTTGAATAACAATATTTCACCTTTTTAATAATAAAAATCTTAAATATTTTTAAATTATTGTTCTTTACAATTTTTTATATTTAATATAACATTTTAATACTGATTTTAATAAAGCACATTGTTTCTACTTTGGTCGAAACATATTAAATATAGTAAAAAAAATTATAGATTTATAGATAGAAAAATTATAGATCAAGGGAAATTATATATTATAATAATAAAAAAAAATTGTAAATAGAATTTAAATAAATATAGCAGCTGGCTCAGATCCTTTATGCTTATTCACCTCATTTCTCTACCCTCAGTTTTCTATTGAAAATCCTTATGTTATAGCAAAAAGTTGCATCTATCAGTCCTGAACGCTTCAATAAAAACACACTAAGCAAATGGTCAATGGTGGACATTGATAGACTGATACACATACACTACAATAAAATAATGTACGTTTTAGTGTGTTCAGCTTTTAGCAGAATTGCATCAAATATATAACAAATCGCTGCGGTAAGTGGGAGAAATAATCAATAGAGTGGAACATCATTCCCAGTACATGAACATTTTGCCATGCATCAGTCATGTTCCCCTCCAGTTCTCTGCTGCTTATTATCTTCATCTTGTGAGCGATTACCTCAGGCTAACAATCAATATTTAAACACCAGCCTCATTATTCTACAAATAAAGAACCAACACCAGAGATATGCAGAGAGAAGGGCGAAACAGAAATGAAAAGACATAACACGTACACATTGCTGTAACTGTAAGTTGGTTATATGGTTAATGATATGGAAATCAAACAATGTTGACTTTATAACCACTTTTCAATTCTACAAATCTTCGTGATGATTTTGAATAATTTCCATTTAACAGCTTTTCTTTACATCATAATATTACTGCAATAAAATCCCAAATATTGCAAAATGTTAATAACTGAGGACTTGAATGATAACTTGCTTTGCTAAAACAGCTTTTATGTCAAGATCAACATCATAAAAAGTCATCATCCTGACAAAACATGACAGAAAAGTAATCCCGCAATTCGGTTTAATGCCGCCGTGGACCTTCAAAACTTAAGTATTTTGTGAGAAATCATCTCTCACAGCATAAGTTTCATAATAAAACAAATTGATAGACATGCAGAGGCCTCCAGTGAAAAACATGCCCATCAATTCATTTCTCATTCAAGAACTCCGCCTTCAGCCCTTTGCAAAAAATTGTTGGCCCACACAACAGCTGGCCTTCATGTGACCTTTTATAAAATGCTTAAAAATATTTGTTATAGTTTTTATCGAGGAAGGTTTCTGAGTGCACGTATGCAGGTATGCGTTGCTGTATATCATTTTTATGGCCAGAAATTACAGACAGCTATCTGTCAGCCTTCTATGTTTTCTCCTCGCGCTTTCTAGACGATGCAACAAAAGCTTGTCCTTGTCTTGATAGAGAGCGCACGGTGTCGGTGCGGTCTGACATGTGAAAAGACAAGATCACGTGCGGGCGTGTTTACAGGTGAGGGCAGAGATCGATGCGAGACAAAGAGCGAATCTCTTCCTCATAAATTCTCTCCGATACATTTTAAACTGTTGAAACACTCTCTGTTAAGTTTAGTCACATCCTTCCGTTATATTTCAACCAAAATAACTTATTTTTGATCCGTCAGCCATTGCATTGAATATACCTACAAAACCTCCTATTCCAACAGGGTGTCCTAGAAAACAAGCCAGAAATTCAATAATGAATAATCTATTGTAGACATCTCCAAAAAACAGATCTGTTTTAATCACTTGCAAAATGCGCAGACAGTCTGTTCTTAACATCAGATTTGGAAAATGAATCAGAATTTGGTGCGTTCAGATATAAACCAGATATGTACTTGCAGCAAATAGACGGAAATGTGAAAAATTGATTCTCGGCTACATTGCCAAGATCTCTTTTAACAGTCCCAAGACTAATGAATATATGCATTTTAATCCGTTCCGAGATACATGCATAATGACTTAAGCGTCCTTATAAACCCGAGGATTAATTCACGATCTCTCCTCAATGTGTCACACGGTATTACCGCTCTCGCCCAATTGATAATCCCATTAAGTTACAGACAAACAAGAGGAGTATGTTTGTGGGTTGGTTATGCGCTGCCCTTTCAAGTTGGTGTTTAAAATGTACCAAAGCCAGAATATTTACATGTGTGCTAAATTGACATTGGTTAGATTGCCGGGCACCGTTCCATTCAGACGGACAGAACCTGCAGTGCAATCACTCCTAAAAATGGGCAAAGACGCACTGCTCATGACAGGACAGACCCCATCTGAGACATCTCCCAATGATTCAAATTACAGCAACCTTTTACTTTCATCTAACTTAAAAACGACTTATTTTGAAAACTGTAAGTTGTATCCAAACATAACTTTGGGCAAAAACAGCAAAAGAAACCTACAGTTATGCCTATTATGTGGTATGGTGTGGTATGAATATAGTATACAGTATTAAGCAACAGAAATACTCACAAGTGATTTTCCAGTTGGGCAGACCGTGGAATCTATATATCTGTATTTTTTGCCCCACAATATTTACTGTAAACAAACTATTTACAAAATAACTATTTCGCTTTACTAATTTTTACATTCTTATGTAGGCTTTATGTTTACATATCCGTTTAAATTTACATTTATTATACATTTTACTATTGAGTAACTTTAGATTTGATGAAAACATCAAAAAGAGCTATTCACTTAACTATTATTTTCACAGAATTGACTTTCTGCTAATTTTAGAGAATTCTGTCACAAACTCGTCCATGTGCGATACATGTGTTATGAGTATTTTTCCTCTCATGAAGCATTGTTCGGCGAAAAGGTGTCAAAACCATCAGACGTCGTGTGAACCGCTAATATTGGATGTAATGGGCGGGATAATTATTCATGTGTCATTTGCGTGTCATTTGCATGTGTCATGTGGTTCGGGTGAGGGTTGGGAATTAATACGAGCAGGCGGATAACCGGATAGCCAAGACTGTTTCGACTCACCCCAGCTGATACGAAGCAGCTTTTACACGGTCCCGTGCATATTTGTGTTCAAGCTCTGCCTTAAGAGCTGGTTTCTAATTGAAGCGCGCATTTGCAGCATTATGGTGGATTCACACGGTACACGGCAGTCGCGATCGTCCAGTTCAGTTTCAAAGAGAAACATGCGGTAAGCAGAAAGCAGAAAAACGCGGGCCGCTTTGTTGGCGGAGCGCATGCATCCAATATCCTGCAACTTCCACGGGCACGGCTCTTTGTGGCACGAGCAGCTGAAGATAAAAATATTGAATCTTTTTATGAAAGGCAGCGGCAGCCACACCGGCGTAAAGCCGTGTGGCATTTCCACTGCTTGTGTGAATCCAGCATTAAGAAGTGAAGCCAATCGCATGCAACTGATGTACAGCTATAGTGAGTACTCGATTCTCACGGGCAGGGTCAAGCAAGGAATTAAATTTGTGCTGCTGTCGGATGTCGGGTCGAGTGTTCTTTTAATTACTGCGGGTGCGAGTTTATCACACAGGACCCGTGCAGGACTCTGACGCAGAGTCGCTGAGAGAGAGAGTCGCATCAAGTCCGTTCACTGCAATGGAACAGTTTTTTCACACCAACGGCGATTCACGGATCCTCTCTCCCAATGGCTCTGGGTGGAGGCAGGGTGATCAAAGCTTCTCTGGAGCCGAGCCAGTGATTCAGCATTTCTAGATGTATTGTGGTCATTCCAGTCCAGTGTCTGTTGAATTTTGGCACAATCAAACCTCAGTAGTGACACAAAGTCATCCAACAGCAATGTGAAAGACTGACAGCATCACACATGAAAACTGTAAATACTCGAGGTTATTACATGAAACATATTTTTTGACATGTAGAAATATTTCTGTTGTACTGCTTCAAAGTGAATATGAACTTGTTTCTATGCAGTTTTTGAGGTCAGAGAAATACGGAGCATCTTTTCTTCTGTTTCTCCAGTTTTCATTTTCTGCAAATAAATTCAAATAGAAGCAATATTTTTCTTTGAAATTTGGTGTAAATATTGTTAGTAGTTCAGAAAAATACCTTAGAAAAATAAAAACCTTTGCTCTCATTTTTTGCTCCATAACCCTCTTATTTTGATGGTTCATTCTAACCTTAACAAAATGGCATCCGGACATCATTTTCTGCTCTACACCAAAGTAGGCTCATGGACATTTTTGTGCTCAAAATAACCAGATTAAGGCTTCTGGCCTGTCCTAACAGCCGTAAAGAAAATAAATGCCTTGAACACTCTTTTTTTGCAGCAGGAGCTTGTTTACAGTCTGTCGGTATTACTCTTAGCCCTTTTTTACCAGTGATGATCCTTCTAGCGATGAGCCAGACATGAAGTCCGTGTCTGTGGGAGCCGCTTTATACAGGCGAGGATTAGAGAAAGGTCAACAGAATAAAACGGATTGATGGCGCCCACAGCTGCTAGCCGAGAGGCTGAAAGTATCGCATGAGTGACTGAGTCTGCCGACTGTGGCCAATGTGCTTTGTGCTTCGGCCGTAAATAGGCTTGTATCATAGGGTATCATCATCAGAGAGCGCAGAAGATTTAGTGTTTGATGCCTCGCTAGCATTTTAGACAGAGATGCTAGCTAAGGATGCCATGTTTAAGCTATCTGGCTATCCTCAGGTATGGAAAGAGAGAACAGGTGTGCTACTCCTTCTCCTACTCCTACTCCTGTACTACCGGATAGTTCATCTAAAAGTACAAATTCTAACAATGTTATTTATCTACATGTTGTTCAAAACCTTCATTCTGTGAAACACTCTGAGCCGTCTCTCCGGGAAAGCACGTCAAATACGCATACTATCCGTCCCTTGTTATCCGTTCTTATTAACTGCGAGGCGAACTTGTGAAAGAAGATATTTTGAGAAATGTCTCCGTGGTTTTGTGTTCATACAATGGACTTCGTTCAAAGTCAATGGGCCCAATGTTGCCTGGTTACTAATGTTCTTTAAATATTTTCATTTGTGTCCTGCAGAAGAAAGAAAGTCATACAGGTTTGAAATCACATGGGTGAGTAAATGATGAGAGAATTTCATTTTGGGGTCAACTCTCTCTTTAATGTCTCAAGTTCCAGTGAGGGAGCCATGAAATGTTGTCTGCCTTGATTCTGCCGACAACTCCCCGCGTCAATAAAGCCCGACAACGTGAGAGATTGCAAGGACTAGCTGCGAAGGATCAGCCAACATCTTTAAAGATCACCTCAGAGGCGATTTGACAAACATCCAGGCATACTTCATGCTCGCCTTGAGATCCCAATCAGCGAAGGAAAAAAAACAAACAAAAAGAGAGGGGAGGGTGGCGTTGAGGTCCGTTCTGTCAGAGAAGCGTTCAATCCACCAATAACATTCCATTTCCTGTCGCAGTCAAAAGCCTATCTCAATCCTGTGTGCTTCTCCGTTGTAAAAAAGAAAGATGTGAGAAAATAGATAATTGAGAAGACGGAAAACTACAGATCTGCCCACCTTTTCTCCTCTGCCTTGTTGTTTATGGCGAGCGCTTAATTGGATTTGCGAAAAATAAACATGGATGACACACTTGGCCTATATCTGCACCTGAGATTAGTCTGTTCTGCTGGCCTTTGCTGCGTTATTATACAAAGCAGACTAATTATGGCCATTCACTCAGCACAATACAGTCTGTGCAAAGATCTGATTTCACGCCACAATTTTCTGCTGAAAGCCATTTCCTCCATCTCACTATATCTGTCTTGATTACTGCAGTCCTTACTGTTTCCCTTCATCCCCACAGGGACAGTGAGTGCCCGAAGAGACAATGCAAATCGCGTCAAGACACGGAGTACTCAAAATAGAGAAAATTGCCCAGCCACACCCTACAATGGCAGTCTTTCGTTCTTTTCTTATTACAAACAACGATGATGATCTTATTATTAAAGCATGGCTTTCTCGCCCACTGCACCCTACTTGTAAGTTGCTTTGGATAAAAGCGTCTGTCAAAAGAATAAATGTAAATGTAAATACTTATTTCTGATTGGCCAATTACTTGTGCACCATGCTTTCCATATACCAATGTATTTATGCAGTACTACCAAGAGTACCATTGTAGTCATATTACATTTTTGTATTTACCTCCATTTGAAATTCTTTCATTCAGAGTAACCAGCTATTTATACAGTAAATCACAAAAATCATAAAGGGTTTTTACAGTATTTTCATGCATTTTTACATTTCGTGAATAAATGTCAAATTACAGAAAAAATTGCTAATTTATAAGTTTACTGTAAAATAACAAGAAAAACTTGTCGTTTAAATGTAATTTTATGTTTCAGCACTCTAACTGTCAGAAAATAAAAAAAAATGATCTACAGTAATTTTGTCTTTTACTACAATTTCAATTACCACTGAATTTACATATGTGCAATTACAATAAAGGCATTAAATTCTTCTCTGTTCCATTCTAGCTACAGGAACGAAAGGAACAACTACACCCAAAAAGTACGTTTAGTATCTCACATTCTTTATGTAATAATGTTTCACAATTTTATCATCTTGTCTTTTTTCTTAATACTCACTCTATTATTTTTCCTTCCCTTCTCTCTGTTTCTCCTCACACCCCACTGTAATTTGTGACACAGGCTTCTATAAGAACATACAGGAGATTGGCATATCTCAGCGCAAACCACTGTTATCTGAAAATAGGAGTCGGAGCGGGTCGACTTTTCTACACAGGTCGTTTCCCCACGCTGTGATTACACCCCACAGTACTGAGCCGCACGCACACACGCACCACCCGTCTCACTTCCCGGCCGTCAAGAATAAAAACTGACAGCAATTACATGTGTGAGCACACTCACGCGTAGGCGCGGACAAACACTCCCGCTCGGTTTTGCAGGTGTTCGCGTCAGACCTTGTAGAGAGACGCCACCGACGCTGTTTTAATGTGCGATTCCCACTACCCATGTTTCCAATCCTGGCAGCGTGTTGACGGCTACATCCGAGTATTCCTAGAGTGCATTTCAATGTGAAAAACTGAAGTGTTTAGATGGTAGTTATACATGACTTTGTACACGGTACTGGATGTGCTTCATATATCAAGACTGCGGTGGAAGTTCATCTTTAAAGATTCATATGTGCAAGCCAGTGGTCCAGCGATGGTTTTCTCCAAATTCACCAAACCCAGTAAAAAGCAACTTAAACCAGTTTGCTGATCTTAGGCTGGTCTTAAGAGTCTTGTCTTTGCCTGGCAAACCAGTTCAGGATGGTTTATGATTTTTGAGATGTTCTTTTTCCTGGGAACTGAAATTGTCTATTCTCCAGTTAAAATATCTGTCATATCTATAAAGTTTTGTATACTTACTGTATTTCAATCTACAGTAATTCCTAATACATCAGTAATTCGTGATTTATATTAAACAGGCCCGAACAAAACTTGACCAAATTATTCAGTTGAGGTCGACTAAAAATAATGTTTTATAATGCTGATAAACAACTGATGAAGAAATTATATGAAATTGCATCACAAAAATGAAATTAATTGGTATATAAATTATATCAATTTCAAATGCATATACCAGCTAAACGAAAATCTTCAATATCTAGAAGTAAACTAACATCTATGTGCCTTCATAGAATACACACATGGAGTAAAAACTCTCATTTCAAATCTGTCCTAATATTAATAATTTATAGTACATTACTAAACATTAATTTGATCAAGTTTAAACATAAATGTCTTTATTCTAGACAATTTTCCTGCTACGCTCACTAAAATCTACGCAACTAAGAACAATCACAAAAAGCATAGATACTGCCTTCTCTATGACACAATGGCGATTTCGGCTTCAAGATGATAAAAGGAAGGATGCATCTCTCAGCTTATCTGTTTTTAATCAACAGATGTGATCCCAAGTGGACGGGATCCATGACGACCAGCTGCCTGTCACAAGCTGATAATAGAAGCACTTAAAGTGCATCAACAACCATCTGAAATCAAGTATATATATATCATCACATGAGGTTTTCATGTGAGCGCCTTTGTGCTGGAAAAAACAGCAAATTCCATCAACTTTGATTGGAGATGGTTTGCTTATCTCTTTTATATTCCATCCAGTCTGATCTTTGATGTTTACGATCAATTCATTTTCCTTTTTTTTATTAATAAATTATGCATAAGACTCAACTGTCAGCTTTGCAAAAAGGCTAAAATTCACTTTGACTTATTTTTAGATACTATTATACGTGCGTTATAGGTGCTGAATGTTGCCCCTTATAATCATGACTTCATGTTGCAATAGGACTCGATATCACATGAATTTGTAATCGCATGACTTGTCTAAGTATAGACATGCCAGAAGTTTGCAATTTCCTTTACAGCTACTGACTTATTACAGTATACAGTATAAAGGAATCAAGCATGAGGAACTTCCAAATGTCCTAATTCCCTAAGATTAAAATCTTCACTAGTTCTGGGTCAGAAATCAAATGTGAGCAAATAAGTAGCTTAGAAGTTTCTCGCCTCCGATCTCAAATCACACTCAGATAACACAGATCACAGGTTTGCAATTCTAATTTATGACTGATCAAACGTTTAGGATCACATTTTTCCCATGATTAAAAAAAATCTTTAAATATCACGTATCAATGTTTCAAATTATGTTTGTTGACAAAAATATAATCTTGCCAATATTTTAATGTATTTCATTAGTAAACCAAATGTTTCTTATTTTGAAGTGATTACTTGGACCAAACAATGTTTAAAAACCAGTCAATAAAAGTCCAGCATAGAATTCCTTCAGTACTCTTTAAAAAGCTTCTTAGATTGACACCTCAAGAAGTTTTATGATAAAATACCAAGTGTATGATTTTGCAAATTCTAGGCAAAGGGTTTGAAGATGCTGAAATAAAATATGGAGTTCTTTTATTTTCGATGCTTTTAGTCACAACATAATCCCCATTGTTACAATTGTGTTATTCCGGTTTTGATCGGTTAACCATTATTCAAAAACGTGAAAATGAAATAAATAAATGATTAATCCTGTATGCGTACAATACAGTACATGGAATTTTAAAAGGAAAGAGCACAAAACAGATCAGACTTCTTTGCAATTGAATCGTCTTTTTGGACCAACTCTAACTTAAAACGGCTAAATATATATTTAAGAACAGCATGTACAAACCTATTGTTAGCGCTTTTCTTGTATTACAGACAACACATTTTCAATATCTCCCATGAAACCCAAAAGTGCCTCTCTCCTTGGAGCATCTCCAAAGGACGTGCTAACCCTGCAGAGAAGATGGCCCACCACAGCGGAGCTGTCCTGCTTCCCTGGCTTAAAATATCACGTTTAGTCACACGCACGTGAACACATACAGTACACCATGCGGGGGCCCAGATGCCTTCGCGGTAAAAGCCCAATGCACTCAGCTGATTGGTGTTTGCATGTTGCTTCATTGGGCAACACTATGATAACACCTCCACTATAATTATGAAATTGCTTTACTTGATTTACAACAATCCCAGACAAGGATCTAGCGACTAGCTCATATTGCCATGTGTTTCTTCTTCCAGGGATAAAGGCTGGTTCTACCGTATATACCCAATATACAGTCCTCCCTAAATCTCTAGATAAAGATAATGTTTTTTTATACCAATCTCGAAACATTTGACATAATTGAAAATTCTTTTCTCCAAACATGATTCATATCACAGGTGACCAGCTGACCTCGCAAGAACCACTCTTAATACTCCTACAGCCTATCTACAGCAGAAGTGAAGAGCGAACCTTTGATACATCAAAACTAAATTGCTCCCATTATAACCAGTGAAGCTGTCTAAACTGGACGCACATCACACAGCGCATCGCACCTTTAGTTGACAGATTACCGGTTTCTATTTTTGACACGCCAAACAGCCATTTAAGCCCTTTATTTTCCTGTCTGTCTCAAATAAAATGTACTGAGAATTCTTTTTTCGTAATACCGTGAACCGGTTGCTAAAAATTGTATTCCTGATAACTTCTGAATATTACATCAGGACCAGCTCTTGATCTTCTATGTCTACTAATCCAAATTATATTTTGCTTGATTTCCATTTTACACATCTAAAGCAACAGGCAATTTTACACCAATGGGTTCACGCTGGATAAAAATAACCAAATGGCGAAATAACGTGGGATACTATTAAGTCTTACTTTAATGTTAGCAGATTATATATAACACGATAGGATTGAAGAAGGAGAACCTTTAAGATGTAAGTAAACATTTTGCGAATACACACTTTCAGTGTAGATAACTGTGTCACACATTATGGGGCGCCTTTGGTATCCTCAGCTCAAATGATTTACCCAAAACAAAATATACATCAAGAAAAGTAGATTTAACTTACAGCTCAAAGAGTTGAAGATGCTGGAAAAGCTGCCATGAAAGAGTCGTCAGAGGGTTCCTGGACAAGCTTCTGCAGAAATAACAGAGAAATATAGAGAGAGTTAAATAATATCAACATTGACTACTTGCGACAAGGTGACAAAATAAGGTGCTGGTGAGAAAACAACGTGGCCACCAGACGAAAGAAATAAGTGCGGATGTACGGAACCTTGCAGCCTCACCAATCCAATAAAAAGAGACTTGGTCATTTTCGAGACACCAAATTAAATCGAGATGAAGAAAGCCTCGGGCCTTAAAAGCTACTAAATTCAATACAATGCCAAATGACTGTGAAGCAGATAAGGCATGTTCTCAAAGGCAAGCTTTTAGAGGTAGGAGGTAAAAATGAAAGTGGAATTGATGTCTGAAACAGAAGCGAGACTTTCTAAATGATGTTTGTGTGACAGCTCCAGTAAATAATAAGGCAGAGGAATCAAATGCAATAATACAGCTGTATTCCAAGCAAATACAAAGTCTTTCACATAAGTTAACATTGAAGGTCAAGAAAAAAAAACCATCAGCTCTTCAAATCTTTTCTCTAGTATATTGACATACACAATTACACACAGTCTTCTGGGAGCAAGTAATGTCCCCCACGGGCCTGAAACCGAAAGCTGCGAGCCTTACTATCAGGCCTTCATTATCAATATTTATTGAATACTTCAGATCACTTAATACCCCGACACTGCCCTGCTCAGATGCTATCAGGACCAGCTGACAGATAATCGATGGATCCAAATGCATCCTAACGGCCAACGCTACCCATGGGACCAGGGCCTACCGACTGCCCGTTCGTGATGCGTGACCTCCTTTAGTTGAACGTTCTGTTGGTAACTACGGACAGCAAAGCAAGATCATTGCACCAATCTTGTACAACTCGCCCCTTTTAAGGAGAAGCCAAAAAAATCACATACACTCATACTGTAAAATTTCTTAAAATTACATAATTGTTGGCAATGTTTAAAAACAAATCCTAATTCTCCTAAAACAGAATAAAGTTGTAATTGCCACTGAATAACAAGACGTCCTCTCTAGAAAGGTCTCAAAAAGAAGCAACAACTAAAACAAAACGCCCACTTGTTGCCCATTTTAAAGAAGAAGTGGCTTCAACACGCTCATCTGAATACGCTTAGCTTGTCCCTCGTGTGGCGCATGAGGAATCTCCGAGAGCAAAAACCACCACTCGCTGCACTGACTTGTTGCCATAGCAACATCATCCTGCGAAACCTCACGCTTTCTTTTTTTACTCATTTCCTGTGCCGCAGCACGGAGGCAGGGAAGCGGCTACCCAGTCACCACGGCCGTCCTGGCGCCCACCTCAGACATGGGAGACTACAGAAAACATAACGACGAAAATGTATAAAATAAAAACGAAAACAACCTTCCGTCGCTCAAACGCTCCCGCATGCCCTCGGCATTCTAATCACCTCATTAAATTGATAATGAGATTATTAAGGTGGCCTCCGCGGGGACACATGCGGGTTTCAGGTTTTTTCTTGAGAACATTATTATTCTTAGCGCACAATAAGAAGAGTTCATCTGGACAGTGTGTATTAAAGAAGGAGGTCGAAGGATCAGGACAAAATGAAGAAGTCATTGACCAAGAGCGCTGTCCATCATGACACTTGACTCTATGCTGATAGACAAATGCATGATGATTAAACCAAAACAAACTCTAATTGACACGCTGACTGTGGGAATTGGATCATGTATTTATCTCTGTTTTATGTGTTTTAAAGCCACAGGTTGTGTTAGATAGGAAACCACCGGGGAGAGAGAGGATAGATGAGGGGTGTGGGATTGGGATTGGATTGACAAGAGATTTTTTTAGATTGAATTTGACGTACAGCATATGGGCAATTCCATGCAAAAGGTAACTTTAAGATAAAAAATCTGGTTAATACCAAAGGTTTGGACCATCCTGAAATGTCAGATGCCAATATTTGGTGATTTAAATACCCATGTTAAGTTTTGTACAGTCTTAAAATGTTGGGTTATTTCAACTCATAAACAAACCCAACAGTTGGGTTAAATTAACCCAGAATATAGATATATATGACGAAACAATGGGTTAAAACAACCCATCAAAGGTTAATTTAGAACCCAACAGTTGGGTTGGTCCATTTTTGACCCAACGATGGGTTGAAATAACCAAACATCGTATTCAAGAGCCATCCCTTCTCCATTTGTTGGGTATTATTCCTCCATGGTGTTTACATTTTAATTCACAGAAAAGTATGCATACTCTTTTGTCATCTCCATAACGGAAGCATTTTTTTGCTCTATTAGAACACAAAACTTGAGCATAGGCCGACATTTTTCTGATGTCTAGACTATATCATCAGGGGGTTAGTAAAATGTAAACAGATGATTCATTATATTGGGAATAAACACATGCTCTGAAAATGTATTTTGTTTTAGATTTGACTGAAAAATGTCACATCCATAACAACAGAAAACAAGACATACTAAATAAGAACAAAAAACATCTAGAAGCTCATCCTGCAATTCATTTACAGTAAACTCATTTATATGGATTTTTGCTATCGCAGCAAAAGAAAGATGCATTGTTAATTGTTTATAAATTCTATTGTAACTCCAATCGATACTCCCACCCTCAGAAGACACACAATCTTCCCGCCGTGCACATCTGTGACGACTACCAGACCTCTTGACGGTACTATATTCCTTAGTGGAAACATTCGCCTCCGTTTTTGCTTTTTATTCTCATACAGTATTACGCAATTATCGACGTGAGCGCTACAATAGCACGAGACTTCAATGAGGGAGCGATAGCGGCCTTCCAAAGAAAGAGAAATAATGACACACGCCGTTAGCTTGAAAATAGAGGCCAATAAACTAAGATGTGCCTTTATCGTCCTACTCCCTTGAGGAAGTTTAGCTCCCAAATAATCCTTTGGTGCAGACAATAAATTACCGTAACAACTTTCAAGGAAAAGCCAGGCATATGCTACCAGAGAATGAGAGCCTTTGAAGGTCTCCTGCTAGCCGGATAATGACAACACGCATAAATGTTTACAGGTTTATTAGCGCGCTTACATGTGTAGAGGCACGTTACCACTCTTTATGTAGATGCAAAGACAGAGGGGGTCTCAAAGCAGTGCATACGAATGATGTCGTTACCACATCTAAAGTTTAGAGTGAGGGGCATGCGTGAGGGGCATGCGCGCGTGGAAGAAGGGTTAAGGACCTTAGTGAGACAGATCATTCACCGGCATTAGCATAGCGAGAGAGAGAGGAATTACTGTGGAAGCTTCATTAGCTCCAAACCAAACACCGCATTCACCAAGCACACGCTTTCACACGGTCGTTTCGGGTGTTCTAACAATTGATGTGGTCGTAAGCCTCGACGCTGATAGCAAACACATTAAGAATCACGCAGACAGCTTGAAATTCACAATTAAAGGGACGGTTCAGCTAAAAATGAAAACGGCAAAATAATTTCTTTTTCTCAGACAAAGCTATCTCATGCCTTCAGAAGACTTGGAAGGAGGAGCACGAGTCATATGGACTACTTTAATGATGCTTTTGCACATTTTTTGAAGCTTGAAAGCTCCAGTCACCATTCATTTAACTATGTAAAAATGTGACAGTCATGTTTTAAATTTTTATTTTAAAATGTATGTCTAATTATGAAAATACGCTTTCCATAATTAGACATTTCTTGAGGATGAATTAATGATAAAACATTTTCATTGAGCTTAGTTTAAAGAACCACTGTGGTGAAAATCATGTTTTTTAATGTTTGTCTGTGAAGTGTTTTTAATATCTTCACTATCTTTTTGAAAGTCAATGTCCAAACCTCGGTTTTTAAGAAGTGTGCACTGTACTTTTTAATCGAATTCAAGGTCCAGTCAGTGAATCTAGAAGCAAGGTTGTGAATTGCAACCAACCGCTCACTACACCCGTCCCATCAAAACACTACGACGACTGACAGAAGATGGTAGTGTACGCTCTTTATACACCTCTGAAGACATAGTTATGAAGTTTATATTGCATTTCTGTCAATAAATCCTCCAAAAAATGACACACTATGACCTTTAACTGAAAAACTTAAATCCAACTCTGGGCATTGATGTGCATTGAGAATTGATGTTCCAGCATTGTATAAGAGAATATGTTTTTGTTCTAATCAAAATTTGATGTTTAAGATTATTTTTGGGGGAGTCACAAAGCGATGCACAAAGGGGGTCCTTCCAATTAAAAAGTTTAAGAACCACTGCTCCAAGTCACAAGCATGTTAAATTCATAACACAGTTAACAGATGGGATCTGGTAGTCATTTTGAGCATAAAAGAGGAGTTTTAAGGGATAAAATTACCGACTGGGGACTTAAAGCACGGTGGAGGAGGTCATCCCAGAATGCACTGCAGGGGAGCATCAAAGCATAAAGGGGCCTCCGCCCGTCGGGCAGCTGCCCAAACTGCCGTCCACGTACAGGAAGTGTCCTTTAAAAAGGTCATACTTCGTTACAGTCAGAAGAAATGTCAGCTAAAATTGGATTTGGTGAAGAGGCAATAAAGAAATAAATAATCAAATCAGATATCAAACGTGATAAGCAACCATAACGCACAGTTTGCGATTGTTACCGAAGATAGAAAGAGACAATATTACGAATTCTTTTATCATTTATCCATCCGCATGTCACTCCAAACCTTTATGACGTTCTTTCTTCTGCAGAGCACAAAAGAAGACATTTTAAAGAATGTCGGTCTTCCGTTGTACACAAAACCACAGAGACATTTCTCAAAACATCTTCTTTTACGTTCCACAGAAGAAAGAATCACACAAAGGTTTTGAATGACATAGGGTGAATACATTTTTGAGCGAACTATACCTTTAAAGTCCTCAAAAAAGGTGCTATTCACACAGCAAATCTAATTGGCGCAATGCTTTCCTAAACTATTTAATATTTTGATACGGTCCCCTGACCAAACAGAGTTAGAAGATAAAGAAATAAACAAATCAGTCCCGATGCACAAACCTCCGCAATTTAACACCTCAATTAAACGAGAGCGTCTTTGTGAGGTTAAAAAGTGAATCCTTCAGCAGACACAATGGAACAAAGCATGAAGCCATATTCTCTCATATTTCCACTTGTGTATCGCTGAAGCGCAGCTATGTGAAATTAATTATCCCTGATATTCATGACATTCACACTGTTGAATGACAATGGTGCAGTTTTGGCACATACGTGTGGTCGACGAACGGACCTCGCAGTGCGTTGACAGTAAACTCTGTTCTCATTGGCTGAAAGCTTTGGCTGTTCTGGGATTGCAGCGTCTCATCAATAATACACGCCGAGGAGTCACAGGGAAGGCAAGGGCTAAATGGCCATAAAACAGCAATTAGATACATAGCCCGCAGTCGTCGGTGAGGTAACTATCCATGAAGAGGTAACCAAGGGCCAGGGGCAGGCCCTGAGCTTCCCTCAGCCAGCCAGCCAGCGGACCATGAGAGACGCTCTTCTACCTGTAAACAACAGACAACAGGTGTCACTCCCTCAGGAGGAATAACACTCACTGCGGGATGTCGTGGATGTGAGAAGAAGACCAGAACAAGCTTGGCAGCCCTGATGAGAAAAAATATTTTATATCACCTGCACGACAGTAATTCCTGCTTTAAAGAGACCCCGATGCCTTTTCAAACCTCCAAAAGAACTTGAAGTCATAATAGATGAAAAGGCCTTTTTTCAGATTATTTTTCCAGTAAATAAAGAAGAATAGACAGAAAAATCCAAATTGGCTTCACACAACTTAATGAAGCTTCAAAGAAGCCAAAAACAAGCACAAAACGAACCTACACCAATCTGACACTCCCCACAACAGTCCCATGAAAAATAAATAAGTCTGTATGAATTTTTAACCGCCATCTCTGCAACTATTAGACCAACAGGCATTCATCAAATTCTTCTTCAAGGTCAGAGTTTCTTCTTCAAGGCTGACCGCCTCCTCCCGCAAATGGATATTCAAATCCCTCTGTCAGCAATGTATCGCGCTGTTTGCTTTGTTCAGACAAGTTTCTACGGCTGCCTCGTCCTCACGCCTGTCTGCTCTCTACAGCTGTCAGTTATTCATGGTTTCTGCATCGTCCCAGATACTGTAAGCTTGCTTTAAATGCTAATTCACACTGCCATTCCCTGCAATAAAAAAATAAATAAAAGGATAAATAAATAACCAGCCAACATGCCGTTAAACAAGGACGAATGCATGGCGAACAGTTCTTACAGGACTTAAAACTTCTAATAGAATAGATTTCTCAACGCCAAATTCAGGTTGTTTACAGCTTAGGGCAGGTCATCATCAAGGGGGCGAGTAATATAAGGATATAAAAGAAAACGTACAGTCGGCCGGTCGCTGTTGTGTAATAAACTAAGACAAGGTCATAAGTGAAGAGCGAAGAAGTCGTGTATCAATCTGAAAGGGTTTATTTGTCTATAGCGTCTAGCTATACGATATCCCAGTGTTTGGTATGGAGGTTTGAAAATATTATCTCGGCAGTTATGTACTGCTAGTGAGGCAGAAATTATGCTCTTCCCTTAATGTAATTGATGTTTGGCTAACTGTTTTATTATAGGATCTATAAAGACTATTTAGCTTGTGAAGGGTAACACAACTAATGATGTCCCTCCTACATAAAAAATAAAAAAGTTATTTACATGAAAATCATTCGCACACTGATTCCGTCTCCAATCAAATAGTGGACTGTTATAACAAGTTTAAGGAAAATGCTTCTTTTAATACAAAATAAGCATGAAATGTAAATATTTTTTTTTGATACTTTTGATAATAAAATAATAATTATCATCATCATTAATAATAATATTAACCGTTATAATTATTATTGTTGTTGTTTTTAATTATAACTACTAGTTAATAATACTAATACTAATAATAAGAATAGTTATATTCTTATTATTGTATTGCTAATAATAAATATTATTTTTATTATTGTAAAAAGTAAATATTGTTTTGAAAATATTATTTTTTATAATGCAATAAAAATATGAATAATGCAAATATAATTAAAAAAAATGTATTATGAAATATAACAATATTTATTTATTTTGGTTTAGATCTTTTAGTTGAACCATAATTATCATAGTTCCCCTTGCGTTTTTCCACAGTTTTCATGTTGTCATCATTTTTTTTAAATGTTGAAGAAAAAATTATATAAATAAATGTTCTAACATTTTTGAAGTTTACTTCAATGCTTAAAGATTCATGCTACTAATGCTTATATATGTTTTTATAACCAAAGACTTTCTTAAAGATATGCAGGAACCATCACTCTAAAGCATCTAAAATAGATGCTATTGCACACACACACAGTGCCATGGTTCTATTCAAATACGAAGAAACACTTCTTCAACCTCTAATGTTGCTCTTTTCTTAACAGCTTTAATAAAGAACTCACATCATACAGCTTTTCTCTAGAGAAAGCCAGCCTACCACCTCAGGTCATTACCATCCAACACCGCAGTGACATCCATGATACATTGTGAATCCCTTCCCAGAATGCAGCAGAACCCTGAAGGTGCCTGCGACTCCGTTGTCCTTACCAGCGGCCTTCAAGAACCGCACAAAGGACAGTGAAACGCATACGAAAATTGTTCTCTGCTCAGTAGGGAGCTATTCGTCTGTCTGCATATGTATTCGCTCCCCCTGGAGTTGACCTTCGGTACTGCAGCGCACTGTCACATGCGTGTTTCTGGAGGGTACATAAATGGTGATAGTGACTGATATGTTTGTCCAGGGCGTGGTGCGTCACGGGCCCCAGGTCTGTGCGCTAATTGTCTTTTTAATGATCTCTGACCGGCCCGCGTCTCAGAACCGCACTTCACGTGACAAGATTTATGACTTTGCTGGAATAATCCATTCAGGGCATTTCTACAGCACGGAGTGTGAGATTGCCTACACTCCGTTGGGTACCAGGCACGGGGTATCAATTAGTGTTGTCAGCTGTCCAAGCTGTGAAACTGAGGGCTTTCGTTTATTACGGTAGGGTTTTGTGTGTCAACTTCAGATATTTTTAATTGGGAGATAATTGGTGTTGCAGGAATATAAAAAAGGAAAACACATTGCTTATGGGAGACACAACCTGACAGAAACTGGTCACTGTGGGGAGAATGTTGTTTGTGTGTGCTATTCCTAAACTTTGCGGTCTGTTGTCTTATAAACTGCTCTACAAAAGCCAGCTCGTACTCCAGCCCGATCGCGATCGTGTTTTGGGGTCCGGGGGGTGGGGGGGTTCCGCCTCCGTTCGTTCCCGTTCCGCTGCACTGGAAGAAGTCCCTAAACAACTTACGGCTAGATCTGCTCAACATAAAAACACAGGGCACATCCAAATATTTGGTTAAATAGTCTATCTTTAACTACACTTTTTTCTAGACTTCCAGTACAAATATCATATACTCATTTTTTTACCTCCTTGATTAATTTTTCCACCTATGCATGCTGGGATTGCCTTCTACACAAAGGACACTCTCCGACACCCATAAACAGCACATCTGCCTTAAGGAACAATTTTTACATCAGGAGTGTGATTATGAATCCTTAAAGTACAGTCTAGGTAGGTCTTGGCAGCTCACCACACAAACAGAAAGAAGGTTTTTGTAATGAAAGTTATTATGGATGAAGAAGACCGTGAATTTATGTCTATGTGTGCATGTCCAAGGAGAAAGCAAGGACAGAAAAGAGCTGATGCAATTGACAATAAGCAGCTGGCAAAACTGCCAGAGGCACTTTGCATCTTTCACCCTTCTCCGCTATCCTATTGGTCGAAAGCAGGCAGCCAAATTCCAATACAAAAAGTTGAGAAGATTAGAACTTCTCATGACCAGCAGAGACAACTGTTTGTGCCTGGAAGTCTTAGTGGCATTTAGTAAAATACTATAGTAACTACTTGCACAACCAGACAAAAGTTTGGACACACTTTGTTGCATTTCTTTTTAATGTTCTTGGAAACCTTTTGTTCTAAATGCTTTAATCTAAATGCTTAAAAGAAGTTTTGCAGAGCAATATGACTTGTGCATTGATATACATTTATGTACAAAACTAAAATGTCTACTTTGAAGAAATGAAATACTGTAGAATATGATTTAACATTGTCTAACATCACAACATAATTTCCAATCTTCATTGCGTTATTTTCAAAGACTTTTATTCTAAAATAAAAGCGTTCCTGTAGCTCAGTGGTAAGAGCATTGTGCAAGGTTGTGAGTTTGTTCCCATGGGATTGCACGTACCTAAGTATAATTGTATAGGTTAATACAGTGTAAGTCGCTTTGGATAAAAGCGTCTCCCAAATGCGTAAATGTAATGATATGTAAAATGTGTGAAGTAAAAATTGAAGAATGAGTAGATGTGTATAAACTTTTAAGTGTAAAGTATATAAAAGACATATCTGGGGAAATGCTCCAAAAAGACTGATGACTCATCCTGTATGAAGAGGCAAAAAATCCAATAAACTTAGTATGTTCCTTTATTCTCTATTATCACATACAACTGACTAGTAATGCCTGTTTCAACAGGAAATGAATGAAAATAAGACATTTGTAGAACCAGGTCCTCCAGGTTGGTCATACATGAAACCAGGTGCATACGTGTAAAACGCTCACCTTTTCTTTGGTAATTACTCTAAAGCAACACAATTCTTCAATGTTGGGAAATACAAATGTTTTACTGTTAAACTTTATATTAAACACAACATATTCACCTATATTTAATATATTTATATTTTATATTAAAATGACTATTATGTTTTATGTTAACAACTCATTTTAGGCACATCCTTCATTTTCCATCTTGCTGCATCTAGACATACGTGCTTGGAAAGAAAATTAAAGAACACCAATTGACTTGAAATGTAATGCCACCGGTCAGCCAGGTCAGATCACCGGGTCATGTTTACCAACCTGGTTCGGTCTTGTTAACTTAATGACCATGCAACCTGCATTCTCTTCCACCCGCACAAACTCTGTGTGTGTGCACATTTCTCTGTCTAAAACAGGCTTAGCCGGAGTGCATTCACGTCACCGCTTGGCTCCGACTTGCTCATATCTCTCGAAACAATGAGCTGTCTGGCCTGGCAGTGCCGCAGACGATGGACATGTGGGTAAGGGAGAATACAGTCCTCCAACGTGTCTGGTGGAGGCGTCCGCTGTCACAGGCGGCTTGGACAGGAAGCTCGCAGGACGAATGTCTCCATAGCTTCCTCGCGTCGTACCCGGTGCCACGCTATCTCTGCTAGCAGACTCGAGGGGTATTGTGTGGCCTATCCAAGCTTTACTCGGGAAGACACTAAGCTCCCTATGAAAGCATCGTTTGCGAAGTCCGAAGAGATACTAAAGTGAAGGGTGAGGTTCGAGGTTAAATGCCCACAATCCTCATCAAAGGTACATAATGAAAGATTAGCATTTAAACAAACCAAGAATGCAAACAAATGTGCTGCCGTTCGTGCAAACTTTCACTTACAAGCCTGCAGTATTTTTTTCGTCAGTGCTGTGGGCCGCGGCAATCACGGTGGCAGAAGATGAGATGCATTTAATTAGGATTTAATGAGATTACAGGGAAAGGAGTTGTGGGGAACATCACGATGGTTTTACAGTCATCAGGTGTCTAAGAACGCTTTCATATATCCGCCAATAAAAGCAAGGATGTGAATCACAGAAGTCTCAAAGAGTGACCTTAGTGTCATCTTTTAAAGCCTATAGTATATATAATTGCAGTATCCTTTCAACAGGTCACGATCGTAGGCAAACGTAAGTATAATTTGCTATTAACGGTTACTTCCTGTCATCACAGCCATGAGGATTGAAGCATTGAAATAAAAGACACCAGATACACAGACAGCACCAACCGGCACCAGACTCAATAAACAAGTTGTTTAATGTGACATCGGCAATGTGAGACACGACATGGTGGAATCATAATCAAACCCAGGGACGGCAGCATGCGTCACCGACGCAAGGTGGGAAAAATAATGAGATGACCAAGCCATCTTTCTCAGTAAAGTTGAGAGAAAGGGGAAGAGAAGAAGACAAAAAAGAATGGAATGATAGACAAGGAAGAAGACAGGAAACTGTCATAAAAAAGAGCAAGAGGCTGTGTTATCACTTAGACACAGCCCGTTAGCCATCCCAACTGCTTTCTGTTCCAACATCCATCTACCTGCGGAGGGGGTAGGCCACACCTGCCTGCGCATCCTATCAGATCTCTCGAACATTCTCATCGGGCAACAGTGGCCTTCATCTGTTGTGCAGAGCAGATCAGTCAGTGACACTCAAGACAGTCAAAGCAGAACGGTGCACATGTGATTTTTGAAAAACGCGACCAACCAGGAGAAAAAGCCATCTGCGAGTTCGCGCCCCTGGCAAATCACCTCTATTACCCCAAAGGAGAGCTTGAAACTTTAAACGACGCAAATGTGCGCTGATTTATTGCTCTGAGATACTATCAGGGACTGTCTACCTGACCCAGCTTCTGTCAGCTTTGTGATCTCTCTCTCTCTCACTCCTCGCTTCGACGTATTTCCTAAGAAAGGCACTAAAAGCATAAAAATCAAACACTCAGGCACTTTACTAAAAGACGTAGGCTGTGTGCACGGGGCTGGTGTAAGTGGTATAATCTTGGTTGAATGATCCAATCCACAGAAGGCACAACAGGACCCCATTTACAGGCTTTGTTCTATGCTAGTGTTACACAATCGTTCGTAATTACTTAAACAAGCTGTATTATAAAGAGTAAGAATAGTCTGCAAGACTGCTATTTTATGGACAATAAGACAGATTATAACTCGGCGTGTTCACCTTGTCCTACCGATACCTGCCAAAAGGGCAGTACATAAGCTGCAATAAATAGTTTAATGGCTTTTAAGAGTGGTTTGTCATTTGGTGATGCTATTAATGTGCCCAAGACATTTGCTTAGTAGCTCTCAGTATTTGGCTCACATGTGTTGAAGTAAAAATATGTCTTATTGCTAATATTTTATTACTTAACAGGGCCTCCTTTTTACTAGTTATCATACTATAGAAATAGTATAGTAGACACTATATGCAATATAGTTAGGCTGAACTCTAAGCACTATTAGTTATTAGTATCGGTCAATCTTTTCAATCCTCTCCCTGCAATATCCTTCATCATGCAAGCACACAATTTACACCTTTATTTCTCTATAATCACTTATTTATTTCACAATGATATTGATTTATCATTTATCAAAATTCTCAAAATGTATTCACTGTTATTGAAATAATAATGAGTTTATCATCAAAGAAATATGGAGGATCGTTTGATTTTGTCAAGCGTATCTGTATTGTATTTATTTCTCAGGTACATTTTCTTATCATATAAATGGTATTATTTAATGATTTATTAAATTTATCAAAATGAATCAACATTTATTTAATCTAAATTATTGTCAACATATAATTTATCAAATGTTTTTAAATAGTAATAACAGTTATGTAATTAATCAAAATTAAAGTTAGTTTATCATTAATCAAATTTATCGAAATGTATCAACATTCATTTATTTAATCAACATTTTTGGTAAATTATCATTTATCAAATGTATGAACAGTTATTTAATTTGAGTTCAAGTGTATAATTTATCAACATTTATTTAATTGAAGTCAATTGATCAAGGATACAGATAATTTATTAAATTTCTTCAAATGTATTTTTTAACTAAAGGTGTAAAGCTTTCCTGTAGCTCAGTGGTAAGAGCATTGCATTTTCAACGCAAGGTTGTGGGTTCAATCCCAGGGGATTGCAAATACTATGTAAAATGTATAGGATAAAGAAATGTAAGTCAAAGGTCTAAATGTAAATGTAAATGTTAACTAATTGATCAATAGATAATAGATTAAGATTAAAGTAAAATGATAAATTTATCAAATCTATCCTTTTTTTATTAAAGTTTTTTGGGTTTGTGTATGAAAATTAGCATCAAGAATACTCATCCCTAGTGCAGCTTAAAACATTGATAAAATTCACATTCATAAAACACACAAGCAATCAAAACTTACAGTTTCTCAAAGTACATCAATTCAGGATAAAAACGATGGGTTTCTTCTCATCCTGTTGAAAGTGTGATTATTCATGAAGCCCCACGAAGGTCACACGTTTGGCCTGAGGATCCATTCACACATGTCCATGCCCCGTGAGACTCGATTCTGTGTGATAAAAGTCATCCAGGCAGGTGGCTTCAACTAGTGCAAAAACGAGTAGTCGCTTCCATGACCTCCCTTAAAATCTCACACCCTAATCTAACTGCACGTGACACAGGATTGGTCCGAGACTGAAAGCCCTGCTGTGTGACACGAGCAAATGGGTTGTAAATAAACCTAGCGATATGGACATTCACACATGGCATGTGACATCTGACACCGTCATGAGGGTTGAATCTGAAATCTTGAATGCGTACAATGTTGAGAGCCCATTCGGCGTGAGGTTTTTTGTCTAAGAGACGATTCTGAATTCCTTCATCCACTACAAGCCAAAAAAGCACCTTATGGCACTTACCATCTCATTCGCCACTATTGCTCTACCTGCAATGACCCTCATCCTCCAAGCACACACATTCAAACCTTTATTTCTCTATAATCACTTATTTATTTCACACCGAGACCAATTTGCCGAACGATCTGTCACAACACAACAGTGACTCGCATAAACAGCTCTTTACTGGTCTACGGTCCGCCCACTCTATTAAAACCAGGAATTTCGAAGCATGCCTTTCACAGCTGATTGAGGTCATTAAATAGTTGGGTTGGTTCACAGACACGCTGAGGAAAGCGTTCAGGCCTCACAACATCACCTAGAATGTTCTCATGCACTCATTTAGCAGCTCTCTATATGCACTGGTGCACTTGGTTAGATAGCGATGTGCAAAACCCAGCTCCCGAATGAAAGCAACTTTAATGGCCGTGATACCTTCGGTGACACGAAGCAGTAACACGCTGCCAAGTGGCCCCCATGGCGTTTTGTAGATGCTTTACGACCGAGGCAACGAGCTGGAGGGGAAAACAGCAGCCATGCCGTCTTGATGGTCTGGGCACGCATTGTAGGAAACAGGGGCCATCTTGTACTGTTTTTGAGCCGAGGCATCCTGTGCGGCAAGCACAGATGGTACCTTGAAACTGGCATGCGTGACAACCCTATGGCGCAGTGCCAACGACAACATCGGGAAAATCTATTCGTAGCACACCTACAACGCTGACGGTGAGCTGCCAGTGTTGGTCTTGGCAACCACTTCTTCGATACGAGTGCAACATAGCTTATACATCCACCCTGCTGAAACAAAACAACATTGCTGGTCAAGATGTGTTGTGTTGAATGGAAACTGACTCTCACTGGGGTGGTTCATGCAAAATAGTAGCGTATTCACCCTCATGTTTTGTAAACTTGTATATGACTCTTTTCTTCTGTGGAACACGAAATAACACATGATGAAAAATGTCTTTGTCTATACAATGGAAGTCAATGGAGGCCAATGAGGTTTGCCAACGTTCTTCAAAATATCTTGTTTTGTGTCCTGTAGATGAAAGAAAGTCATACAGGTTGAGAATGACATGACTATGTCAACCAGCTTATCCAGAAAAAAAACACTGCTAGCATCTAACATCAAGACCAGCATAAACCAGCCAAGACCAGCATGTAAATTCACAGTATTATCCCAAAAGTACTTCAAAAGAGCTTGTCTCCAACACCATAACCACCCACTTGAGAACCTAAACACTCAAGGTCAAAGCTTAGAAAGCAGCTCTTGCTAAGTTCTCTAGAAAACAATTTAGGGCCCACTTTTACGTAACAACTTATTAGCGAGCCTAACTAGAAAGCACCACTTCAACCTGGTGATGAGATCATCTCAGAATAGAACCACCCGCTATCTTCTCCATACAGTGTATTCTAATACATTTCTAGACAAAGGTTTCATCCAAGCTTGTTTGATGGCGAACACAAGAGCACGCTTTCCTGACCTAATACTCCATTTTCTCCCCCGCCCTCTTCTCTTTTTTTCAACCAAACCAAAACATGTTTTGAAAGATAAGCCTACTTAACCACAGCGGATACTGCATGCTTTTTGTCTGTGTGAAAATGGATTAGAAGTGGAACGCGGAGCAAAAGCGAGCGCCAGAAAAAGCTTCAAAAAGTGAGAGAAAGAACAAGTGAGAGTTTTTGTTTTTCTTTTCCAGATTTAAACTACAACATTCGTTCGACGATGGCCCTATGGGCTGCCGGTTGAGGAAAAGATCTGAAACAGGGCCCAGGGGATCAAGAAGGGCCCGCAGTCCCCTGCCAAAGTTCTTCACTCCATCATGCCATTACTTAATGAAAGCGTTGTAGCTCCTTTTTTAACTTTCTGTGTGTTTTAATGAGATCATTAGCAGAACAGATTTAATTATAGCGCGGGCAAGCGTGTTGTGCATTTGAGGTGCACCTGGCAAACTTGGTCCATCATCAAAATACTGAGCGTTGCTTTCCAAGGGCTGCAGTGCCCTTGTGGGAATGTGGAATTATAATGAACTATTATATTCATAACCTGGTAGGAGCTAAATATCATTTTCCTAAGAGCATAAACCAGCAGGGAGGCTGGTCTTGGATCTGACTGTTCCAATTGGCATGGTTGGCAAAATTCACGCAAAGTAAAACACAATAAGATCAGCTGATGATTTTATCATGTCATATTGCCACGTCATTTAAAAGTGGATCAAAAAAATTTTGTAAACTGCAATTTCATATTTTGAACAGAGATGGCGCTAGAGAGGTCAGAATTTTTAAGTTCAAATATTTAGGTGCACTTTGAAGAGTATAAAAAACAAAAAATTCTAACTTTACTAGGATTTTTGAAAAGAACAATTATACCACGAATGAAAAATGCTAAACATGCTATCACAGTTTTTGTCAGGCAGACGCGCTGCCATATAAGTTTTGCGCCTGATATTTTTTCATTAACTTCCTCAGACTGTCATAGTCTATTTACCAAATGAATACACATGGTTTACAATGATGATGCAAATGGGGCAGAGGAGTATTTGACTTTCCGCCCCGGCACCAAACAAACGCGAATTGTGCATGCTGAACTCGGTAGACTCAGAGGAGCAAACAAGCACGCACAAACAGCGATTTTTGTGTACATAGAGCTGTCAGTTCTTCTGACACGAGTCTATGTTTGTATGTATATGCATCTCTCGCTCTCTCTTTCATGACTCCCAATTCTCCCCATCACCCTGCCTCTCTCTTTTCCTCCATCATCATTTCTTTGGATCATTATTTCAAACCACGTTGTGAAGCTCCTTCTCCCTCTGCATACCTCCCATCCCGTTGCTGTTTCTCTCCGACAGATTATGAAAAAGGGGCTGTAAAAATAAAAGGTGCACGCTGCCATTCCCCAGGATTGGTTTGCGGGAGGTAACAGCTCAGTGGACAGCACGGGGTTCTGCAACGGAGGTATTGATCCGAATAGTGTCAGCCGGGTTGGCGTGGCCTCCCAGAGGAGAGGACAGGCTGTGCCCGGCTCATCTGAGCATCGCAGCCCATTAGCCCAGCTGATACCGTGAGCCTCTTCTATCGAAAGAGAATGTAAGAGGTCAGTGGCTTCATGATGGTATAGTACAAGGAAGGTGTTTTAAGATAGGAGCTTTTGTTCTGTGTGTGTGTCATTTGGAAAGGCCAATTCAATTTGACTGTGGGCGGGGCTACCTAGCCTGACCTTTAAAAAAAAGGGGCAAATAAATTGCCGTTTTTCCTTACGAACAAAAAAACAAAAGATTTAAGTTAAGATGAACAACCACATGCACTGCAAGTCAATACAGCGGTTTTCATAATTTCAGCATACAGACTGACAGCCGAGGACAGCAAGGGCCAGACCCCATCCCCACAAGTACCATTCTCACCGTTTGATTGACAGCTTTAATCGGCAATCATCCCGCTCCATCATTTAGCCCTCAATCTATTTTAGTGGAAAAACACACATTAGACAAACGGAAGCCGTTTCATAAAAGGCGAGACTGGTGTGTCAGGTGTGATGTGCGTGATGAACGGTGGACTGATGATAGTGGAATTGTTTCAAGCCATTAATCAGGTATAACGTGAAATTAAGATTACTACAGCAGAAATAAAATATGGAAAGTGATGTGTGGATTGAAAATGAGTAATTCTTTAGGCAATATCAGTAGATTTGCTTTCTTTCTTTCGCAGAACTCAAAATAAGATATTTTGAAGAATGGCGGCAACCTTGGACTTACATTGGTTATTTGTCTATACGATAGAATTGAATGGGTACCGGCGTTGTTCCGTTACTGACATTCTTCTGTAGAAGAAAGAAAGTCAAACAGATGACTAGAGGGCGAGTATGTGATAACTTTTCAATACACATTACACACACTATCGGTCACAATTTATAAGAGTCATTAATAATAATCAGGTTCAGTCATTTAATTGTGTGTTCTATAAAAATAAACATGTTTGAATAAGAATAAAAAAAATCATGATCTATTCATTTAATAAGCCTATGAATCAGCTACCAACTACATGATCTCTCTCTCTCTCTCTCTCTCTCTTTCCACATTTCTTTCTTACATGTTTAAAAGGAACCATGGCAGAACCCCTGGATATCAAAAAAAGGAAACCTCATCTTTTGACACATCTCTTACAAAGAAGCCAATTAGTTGGCCCTCTTATGGTGCAGACCTGTTCTCGCGTATGCCGGGGAGAGCTTTTATCCCACTGCATGAGGACATCTCCCCACGGAGAAATGACATTGATGCTGTGGCTTGAGTTAGGCTATGAGGAAGAGTGCTTCTTATGTGGGAAAGTTCCCACAATGGGCTTGTTTTTAATATTAACCAACAATGGATACAACATAAACAGGGCATATAAACTGTATATATATCCGTCTGGTGCAACAAGACACATAAAGGAAATTGAACAATAGGTGATATGACTAATCGATTTATGACGTCATTACCAAATGGTCTGTTAAAAAATGTACTCACCCTTAAGGGGTTTAAAATCTGTTTACATTTATAGCATTCTTCCAAATATCTTTCTCTTTGTTCATCAGAACAAAGATATGTTTCCAGGTTAGGAAAAACTCGAGGGTGAGTAAAAGATGATAGCATTTTTATGTTTGGGTGAACTGACGCTTTAACATACGCAAGGGCTATACTAAAAATAAATAATCTCAAACATAAAAAGACTGATAATCTGTTTTTTAAAATGTAAGAGTCGTCAAAAACATAGTCCTGTTATCGGTTAATATTGTTTTTTGCTAATCTGATAGCCTGAATGAGATCAGCAAGAAAAGAAAAAGCAGCTGACAGGTTATGCACAACCCACAGACTTTTATTTTATAATTGTATGTGCCCATGAGAAGAGATCCCAAACTATAGATCTCTTTCACACAGGGAAGGGGGGTCAAATCTTGACCATCACCTTAAAACAGTTTAGACGGACTTATAGAAGAAGACTAATGGAATTCCAGAGAGAGCACAAGCTTTTAACACATATTAAACCATCACTGTCATAAACATTGGCGTTTAACTCCAGCTTTTTTAAATGAGGATGTGAACGACTGTGTGATGGATGTATTAGAGCTGTTGTGGTATTACAGCGGCAAAATCTCAATTTCCCTCTGAAGAGGAACAAATATGCATGGCACGGCGCGCTTCAAACCCACAGCAGGCCTCTCGCCACCCACAGCTCAGGGCCTCTCCACCACACACACAACAGCTTGTTCCGTGGGAGTCGGGATGAAATCTGGCTAAAGGCAGCCCAGTAACCCTCCCATCTCTACCAGTGACGCATGGCTGATCTCTGCACTAACCCAGCATTTCATTTCACATGTGTCTTATCTCCGACACTCGATACATCAGGTTGAACCATATCCTGCGACAACAAAACGTCAAAATATTCACAACACGCATGTTCTCACCAAACTGAGAAAGCCCCGCACATCCAGACAATTGTGTAAAGCAGATTGGAGCATGTCATTTTGGAACCACCTTTGGAGGAACTACAGTGCCAACCGCCATAGAAACCTGTGGTCTGGATAGCTCAAATGGACAAAATGAGCGCGGGGAAGATAAAGAGAAGGAAAGGACATAAAATAGCGAAGAATGATAGGCAGAGACACAGAGAAAGACACAGCAAGGGAGAAAATGACAGGCGCAGTGATTGCAGAAGATACGAGATTTGGGGACAGTGAGTACCGCACATATTCAAAAGAATAGAACTTTATGACCTCTATAGACAACTGACTTTGTCTGTGCCGCTCCGCTGCGCTGGGTCTTAAGGGGACTGTCTTTCAAAAGTTTGTGATGTGGAATTGCAATGCATCATGGGTCATTATGAGTGATGGTCTCATTGCCAGGATTCATGGGCTCGTAATGGGAAGTAAAATGAGATGAATAGAACGATGTGAAATCCCGTAGGCCAAAATATGATGTAACTTCTGCCTGAAACCTCTGCATTTTTAACCTTTTTGGGAATTCATTACAACCGAATTCAAAAAGAGACATCGCATGCTAGTTTAGGAACGCTAGATTCTGAACCGATTTAAATGTAATACTTAACAATAAGTTGAGATTCATTTATAATATTTAATGCAATGCATAACATGAAATTAAAGAATATCAACATTCTTTGATTCTAATTTTAAAGCAAATAAAACCCTCAGCCAAAGTGTTATCAACTCAATTTGTACCACAATCACGACTTCAGATTTACCTTCAGCGAATCATGTTCCTTTAGCTTCAGATCACACCTGTCGCAAATGAATAATGCAATAATGCAAATAACACCTTGCGGAAACGCAATTAGTCAGTCCAAAGCTTAAGCCCGCAATTCACACACCTCTCCGAAATCACAAACAGGCATCATCATTAATATCCGATTCACATTTCAATGAGCAAAAGAAAAAGGCATCAAACTTTCATCAAGCCAAATAAAGCTCTCAGTGGGGCATCGGGGCCTTCAAGATCCACAGAGACGATGCGTTGTCTCTCCATTGCTGATGAGCGTCCCGATTCGTTTCAGGGATGGAAACACGGCTGACTGACTAACCACAAAGTCAAAGGCTCATTTTGGAGTCCTTTCACTGAGAAGGAAAGATGTAAGCCGTTTTAGCTTGCTTCTCCCGTTGTGAGGGGAATAAAACAGCAGCCACAGTGACAGTGGCATGAATAAATAATGCCATCTTAGAAACAAAGATAGAGTGAAGGATGGATAGAGGGGGAGAGAGAGCGACAGAAAAAGATTAAAACACAAGGTTTGCATGGCGAGGCCGGAAAAAGAACAATAGGAAAGAGAGGGAGAAGCAGAGGGAGAGTCTACCAGTGACAGTTTGTGGAGAAAGACCGAGCTTGAAAAACTAAAAAAGGGTGATAAAGAGAAAGTTCAAGGGAAACTGGCATGAGGCTGAACAACTAGGGTTGGAGGGGAATGCCAAAAAAGATCCTGCAAGAAGAGTTACAGCATGTCCGAAGCAGGCACGACATGGTAGGTTTCAGCAATAAGCAATTTATCTGTTCACGCTGAAGGCAAAAGGTTGCGCAATGCGGCACAATAACAGCCAATCAGATCATATTTGGTGATTAATGTACGGAGCTATCTGACGCGACAGTGCTGGAATAGAAACCAAGCAACATGAAAATGTTTGTTTTAGAAAAAATGTAATGACTACAGTTAGGGGTATAACAATATACCGGTTTTGACAATAAACATGATATAAAAAAAGGGATCCGATATCGTGTTAATTATACACATATTGTAATTTTGTAATCTTTCTACATAACAATATGTAATTTGCTTCTGATTACTTCATTTATTTATTTTCTAAAAACATAACGCTAAACACTGTGACGACGTCGTTATTGTGATTTATCGCCGTTATCAATAATTACCGTTATTGCCACAATAACAGAGAGGTGAAAATTGAATATTGTGACAGCCCATATTTCAATAAAGATTATTGTTTACGAAAATGGTACTGTTGATGCACTTACAATTTTTTTTTAAAGCAAAACTGTAAATTAGATTAGTTCAGATAATTCGTCGTCGCTCTGATTGAGCTAAAAAAGCAAAGGGGATATTTTAATATTACATTCAACAAATACATAAAATATAATAAATCTATATTACAACAGAACATGGATAGTTGACAAAAATACTGTGGGTGTGTTCTCTGTCACATAGAAAATAATTGAAAACACACTCATTATAATATATTATTTTTAATTGGTTTTATTTTATATCTTTTCATCTTTACTGTAAAAAAGCATAATTTTGCTTAATTTTTACGTTAAATATTTG
This sequence comes from Triplophysa tibetana, assembly GCA_008369825.1. Lineage (NCBI taxonomy): Eukaryota > Metazoa > Chordata > Actinopteri > Cypriniformes > Nemacheilidae > Triplophysa > Triplophysa tibetana. The sequence goes on from CM017894.1 coordinate 14,396,980, forward strand.
TATTTTTGTCAACTACCCACATTTTATGTGAAGGTCCGTGCTAATCAAAATGTGCAACTTATCATCAATTAAAATATGGACTAAAATGTTGCTTAAATTCCTCTTTTAAAATAAATACTGTGACTAAATTGCAAAAGAATGTTTAAAAATTAACGCCACCTTCAAACTATCCATAAAAAAGCGACGTCTCTTTGAAGACTTTGTGTTAGTGACATTTCGGTATGGGGGAGGCGGTGAGATGCAGGTGGGTTTAATGAGTCTCTGGTCTTCACTGCCATTCCTCACAGGCATAACCTTTACAACTTACAACCATTCCTGAAGACATATTGTGTCCTCTCTCATCTCACCCAATGAAAATGGACTCTCCTCCAGAAACCCATATGGCAACCTTTCATTTCAGCACACATGGCCAGTAGACACATGAAAGCGAATGCCTCACTTCACAAAGCAGGTAGACCAAAGCCGGTTGAAAGCAATAGCCTCTCGTATTGATTTCTTTGTCTTTTATCTAAAGTGGGCTGAAAACAAATTTCCTTCAGCGGCCGGGTATACAAAAAACAAGGAACAAACATGCAGCAACAGCACTTTTAACAGAGAGGTTCTTACCGCAAGGGTCAAAGATTCACTAGAATCTCTGCCACAAAGTCAACAATGGATTTATCTAATGAATATAAGTTTGTGTTTGTATTGCGCAAGATTTTCGATCTTATTTATTTAGCAGTCCGCTCTATAGTAAAAGTCCCAAACGGAAGTAACTGTAAAATAAAAGTCCGCCCTCGAACCATGCAGTCAAACTATTGTTGCATATGCAGGTACACGAGAAGAGATACAAAATACAGATTCTAACCAATTTCCCGTTGTATTTTTTATTACTATACGGACTATATGGTGACGTCACTGCACACAAGAAACCTGGTAAGTCTCATATTTCCATGTAAACGCCGTTTTTTGAGTAGACGGTTTATTGATATGCATGTAAACTTGTGTAATCAGGTTTCTTTGATAAGCAATTTTTTGGTACGTTTATTTTGTGCATGTAAACTCACTCATTGTCTCCTAAGCAATCTTAGGGGAAACATGTGAAAAGCTCATACCTAAACGAAACACAACTGTAAACTCTATAAAATATCAACCTATTTTTCCTCAGGGAAGTCACAAAGAGCTAAAGTTAAAAGCTACAAAATATCCCTACAATTATAGTTTTGCGACAAACACCGTTGACCATTGACATTTAATCAATGAAGAGTGATACTTTCGTTTAACAAAACATAACTGTCTCCCTCTGCTAGCTGTCACTGTGTGTATTGATCCAAAAGTGGAAAAAATGCATTTATTATCACTCAAATCCCCAGTCCTTCCGGAGCCATAACTTGAGTTCCCTGTGAGAATATAGCGCTGATGTATGAATCATCCGCGTCAAATGTTTTGGGGCATAAAACAGGGGGCATGGATCAGAACACTGCCGTTTTGTTTCTGGGGACCTGACCAGCTTCTTTGTCATGAACGAAAATCTCAGGGATTTTTTCACTCGTAAAAGTCAGAGCTCTGTGGAGGCAACAGACCACACATGAGGGTCCATGGTATTACTGTAGCCTTCTGGGTCACATTCTGCAGGACAATGCCTCTCTAAATCACATGCACAGACAGTTCATAAATGCCCAAGGGCGCTCAGAGAAAGACATACCAATGTCTTGCTCAAATTGACTGATCAGAACTTGTCCCCCAATAAGTATCTGGACACTTAAAGGGATAGCGCACCCAAAAAAATCGCTGTATATTGCCCCTTATAAACCAGCATATTTTCAGACTACCGTCCACATCATTCCCAAAGGTTGACACGATGCTCCAAGCACAACCTCCTAAAGTCTTTACCCTGAAAATATGTACTGACAAATACATGAGTTTTCAAACATTCCCCAACACATGAATTCGTATATGCGTCGGTTTAAGACAGCTAGAAAATAAGAAGTGCATGTGCAGGCAGTGATGGACGGCTCAAATTGGGGCGCGCAATGTGGAGGTGACAGTACACGATTCCATGTCCTTTCTGCAGCTCACCTGCAGCAAATTGGGAAATAACCGAGCTGTCACACTTGTGCCATTGAGCATTCATTAAGTAAATCATCTTTCGACCTCCCTCTCTTGTTTCTTCATTTCATCCCCCTCCACGACTCAGCCCTACCTCAAACAACCTTTGTTTATATAGCACGCATAATGGAGGGTCTTTGCTGACTGAACGAGGAATTCGAAAGAATTTCGACAGGCCGCTTTATTCTGCGGATAAGCCAATTATCAAAAGAAGTCATTTGGGTCAAGCGTTATAAAACCATCAAATGACTACAGACAATGATGATGGGTTAACAAGCCTTACGCATAGTTGGCCTTCGGAGATTAAGAGGAACTCTCTCTTGCCGCTTGCAAGTTCGGTTTGAGATAAAGCGGCTGCTGGAGGTGCTGAGCAACAATGTTGGGATGCGTCAAATTTTCTCAAATTCACTTTCCCAATGTGTGATTCTTGTATTATATTTGTCACTTAAAAAACTAAGTACAGTAAATAGAAACGGTATGCACACAATGTTATTCCTAATTGAAATGCAACTTGGAAATTACGCTTAGTAACACGCTGCGTTATTCGAAAAACCTGTTATACGATTGTGTGCCCTTCATTATTCTAAATACGCTATACTCAAATCTCCTTATTAACGGCAGAGAACACTATCAATGTAAATTATGCATGGAAGGCCAGGGCATTTCTTGAGTAAGGAGGGTATAACCACGATACAAGGAACAGAAACCAAAGACACAAAATGCATTGTTCCCATTTGCTGAACACGGCCTACTTAAGAAGATTTACAGCCTGCTGTGGATGAACAGCAGAACCCAATCTATCTTCAGCTGTATGACGGCGGATGTGTTTGAAGGAAAAAACAATGAACCTGAAGGAAAAAACAAAGAACTTTTGAAATGAGGTGTTTAATCAGAAGATCGCAGAACTTACATGTAACGCAGGTGGGGGTTGTTAGCAAACGCTCGTGGCTGAATCACACGCAGGTTGCAGTTCACAATGCTCCTGGAATACAAATGATTAACATGTGTTAGTTATTTAGAAAATCAATGACGTGACTTTTTTGCAGAAATGTCATAATCTTACAAATCGGTTATTCAGAGTAATCAATACATTTAATATATATTTTTTAAATCATTTTATTTCATTTTCATAGACAAAAGTTTATTGTGCCAGCAAATTGATTTATTTAAGCAGGAAACTAAAGTTCTATTTAAAAATATGAGAAAATGGATTACCTTGATTGAATAATAAAGAAAAGCAAGCAAAAGGAGTCTGCGTATTAAATTAAATACGCTATAATATAAAATACTTTTATTTACTAAAAACAATCTTTAGTCTAAACATAATAAGTGTTTTAATGATGTTTTTTGTTGTGATGAGCTTCATTCTAACATGTAAATATATTACAATATTTATGTACACAAACGGGAAATATTAATAATAATGCATGACCTTGGTTGGCTTCCATAGTGTCAAAATAAATCAGAATAGTATGTACTCTTTGTAAATACAATTACTTTGTCAATATCTCACTTTTAAATCAAACTTCGTCTTACTGCACAAGGTTCCTCGCAGCTTTACTTCCTTTACTTCAATGCACAAGTTAAAGGTCCTCGCTTGAAACGCTGCCCATTCAATTACCCCTGATTCAAGAAATCTCCGCTGTTTACCGCATCATTTTCAGGGCGCCCGCAATAGCGAATTGTGTTTTTGTCTGTGTAGGAAGCAACACCAGAAGTGCACGGCCGTGCGTGTGCGCAGCTCAGAGGGAACACTGTCAAAAATGCGAAACCAATGCAAGACTGTAACCATGGAAACCTTAATGCTAGATGTACTACACATAAAACATCAACCACCTGTGGCAAAGAACAATTAGGTTATGCTAATGTCAAATGCATCGCTAGGTTGCTCTGATTAGCCTAAAACATCATGAAAAAGACCTCATTTAAAGCAAATGGTGGGTCTAAGAGGAGGTAAGCTGGTTAAAAGGAGTGTGAAGCACCAGTTCACGTTCATCATTTTTAATGGATGTGACAGCGGCGAAGAGCTAACCGGGCCGCTAATTGCCTAGCCGGCTAGCAGCGGTGTCAGAAGGGGAAATGTGGAAGTAAAGCGAGAAAAACATCATCTAATCTTCTCTTACAATCTATCTTTTCTCCTCAAGGAATGCCATTAGGGGCAAAATATCATCAAGAGCCTGCATCCTTGCTCCCGGAGTTATTTACCCAGGCTGCTGGAATCAATTATGTATATTGAAGACATTTTTTCCTGAAATGTTTATTTGCACGAGTACCCTCGCCTCTTCTCATCACAGGCACGTGACTGAGCGAATACATCAGGTTGGAGAAGAAACACGATGCTATACACGAATAATCATCTCATTCTGACTGGAATGATTGAGAAAAAGATCCATTGACTTCAATTACTCCTTTATTTAAAAGATTAGAGCTTTTAGGAGGATAGCATTTTGTCAATCTGAAGTCAAGGAACAGTCAAACGTCACTTTAAAGACAAAAATGACAAAGAATAAACGTTGCCAGCTGATAACTTTGTATCTTTGCATGCACTGTCTGTTTGAAATAGCTTCTACATGTGTCTGGAAATAGCAAATTATACTTTCTCTCATTTGATGAATAATTTGTGCAATCAGTGTTTTTTTATTTAAAAATAAAGACAATTAAACAATATTCAAAACACTCAAACTCATAATGTCATAGAAGAACCATTACTAAATGGTTCCATTAAGAACCTTTAACATCTGAAGAACCTTGATGTGAAAAAAGGTTCTTTAGATTATAAGAAATAAGCAAGAAAAGGTTATTTAAATGTTTTCTATGGCATCGCTGGGAAGCTTCTTTTGTAGCAATTTTTATAAAAGTGTACCTTACCTTACTTACTTACAACAGTAAATAATAACAATAATTTTAGCTGTCTGGTACAATTTTGCAGGAAATGTCATTTCGACACCATTTGACCACATAAAAATACATTCATAAAGTCACCTGCAGTTTTATGTTTCAAACAGAGATGGCGATAAAGAGGCAACATCTTTTGTCCATGTGCATTGCAAAGCTTGCTTAATTTACATAAATATGTCTCCTGTAGCCTATGCACAAAAAAATCACGATGACTTAATTTTTTAAACCTTGCAGGCTGTACTAGATTGCATGTTTGAATGTCACCAAGGGGGGCAAGTTTTGCTTCACATTCAATTCTATTAACATGCATTTGAACGCAGTTCTTTAATTCACTGGCCAAGACCGGAGGAAATTTCACAAGCTCTTAGCTTAAGACCACACCTTCACTGTGAGAAAAAAAAGCCCCGATGCTTCTCAGCCCACCAGTCTTTCTTAATTGGCAGACTGTGATCAGGTACTGCCACGTCCCCTCAAGTCAAAGTACAAGTAGGAAGTAGCTTTGTGCGGATGGGAGTTAACAACTAATGAGAACCTTATTAATCATTGCTCTAGGTCTTCATTAACAGACGGAGCTGTGAAATAAAGGGGGTGGAGGGGTTCATGTGAAGGAGGAGGAACTGGAAGCCCTACTTATGTTGAGCCAGGTGGAGAGGAGACGGGTTGAAGTATGGTCACAGCTCACTAGACGAGGTAAAGCGAGTTAGCCTCCATCTCGTGACCAGATGGAGGGTGTAAGGGGGTATAATTACATTTTCTGGCTACTTCAGCGGCATTATTTGATAATTTTAAAGTAGGCCTCGGGGAGCAACTTTTTATGTGAGGCTAGGAAAGAATTTTGATGCCGCTATAAATTTGTCGTGCTAGCATGCTAGCACTCTACAGATGTCACATCAAAAAGGAATATCTTTGGGAATTCTACTTTTGGTGATTTGAAGTGTGGTAACATCGCGGGTCTTAAGCTATTTTAGTATGCTTGTGTTCGGTGGCTAAGTGAGATTAGCGATATGCTAATAGAGGGTGTGCCCATTACGTCACTTACAGTCTCTGAAGCCCAGTGTACAGCTCCATGTCCACACCCGTCAACGACTGCAAACCGGACCAGTTCTCAATATGTCTGCAAAAGAAATCCAGAATAGAGATTCAGAAGATGTTCATGTAGAAATGACATAGAAAGTATTTAATAAAATTGGAGAATGATTAAGAACATTTCAGTGATTCCTGCTGGTGTGTTAAGATGGCAGATGGTTTTTGGAACTTAGTAGGCTTAACTGGATTCTAGCTCGTTCTAAGTTGATGTAAGATGATCAATGGCTGGTTGAACAGCATAACTAACAAGTACTGGTTTGACCACCAGCTAGTAGATTTGTCCCTTTTTGAATTAAGGTGGTACCAGCTTGGATCACATAGAAACCCATCAGTACATCTTTATCGGACAAACAAGATAGAAGTCACTTGAAATGAAAATGATTTCTGTAAGACACCAATCTCTACTCCAAGGCTTAAACTGAAAATGAACATTTAAGAAGCCAAAACAACCTTTCACTCCGTCCTTAAATATAAAAATAGAACATGTTCATGATTTGTATTTAAGCGGCTCGGTATTCATGCCAACGGATGACTGAAATAACCAGACCTCTTCATCGCAGCTGTGATGAGAGCCAGCTGGCTTCATCATTTCAGAGTATATGAATTAGCACCCTTTACAACACACAGTCTGATTAATAAATGTTTTCAGAAGTTTCGCCAACGCCGTAACTATGTTTCTAGAAGTTTCCCCGCCGTTTCGCCACCTCAAACACTGTGGGCTTCCTCCGCTAAACACTGATAAACACAGACGCTCGTGAGACAACGAGGGCTTGCCATCGAGCGGAGGAAAATCATAGTGAAATGAGACTTCCTGTTCTGTTCTTCGTGCTATTTTAATGGAACATTCAGCAGTTTTCTTACGGCAGTCATTTCAACGTTTATCCATTCAACCCCTGTCAATCAGACGGAATCAGTCATACGCAAAATAAAACCAAAAATTGAGCCTGGACAGGGACTGCAGGCCAGCCTTAAAGATTAAAAAGCCATTCTGTCCCGCTCTGTATTATTTCATTGTTTAATTCAAACAGATAAAAGGGTTATAAATGTATTTTTGGAAAAGCTGACATTCAAAGCATGCATTCCATAAAATATGGCTACAGTTGTATACCTCGTAACGGATTCTAGGTAATTTGGTTTCAGATTGAAGCAAACAGAATATCTTGTCAAATCATTGCATTCCGTGGGATGTGGTTTTGGAACCCTTTAACTTTGAAGGACTTTCTGGCTGCAGAAACGTATTTTCTAGTGCCAATGACTGTTCAGATATGAGGCTACAACTGCGACCAAGCATCTGTCTTCAGAAATCCAATGTGCAACAGTGAAAAATGTGAAGATATTACAACTGTACTGTAGATGGACAGTGTGACCCAAAGACCATGATTCAGTTTCTTATTCAGATCATTTCAAATCTTTAGTTCAGTTGAACTGCAAGTATATCTTGAATTCGAATGCGTCTCGGGTTTATTCACATCGAATAGATTACATATTGCTTTTGAGGTTGTATCATCCAAATAATTTTTGACATTTTCTGAGTTAGACAGATCATTCCGTTTCTATCATTTTGACGGATAAAAAATACGGTATATATGAAGGCAAGGCCCTATTTTAGAAATGCATTCGTGAAATGACATTTTAATGTAATACAACATTTTACTGTAGACTAAAAATGAAGTCTAATAAATCAGGTCCAAACTGATATATTTGCAGCGCAAGTGCGTCAGAAAACAAAAATGCATTAGCATTTATACCTGGATTTTGAAGTGATGTCAAATTGAGATTCAATCCCTAAATCAACATCAATGCCAAGTAGCACAGACAGTTAAAAAGATCCTGTAACATCCGAATAAAATCTTCCCAACTTTTGCCCGCAAGCACAAAAACAAAGACACGAATTGTATCCCAGGGCACCTAGTTCACCATTACTGCGCTCCCTAATCATGTTCACTTTTCTGACTAGTTTAAATTACTCACGATGCAATTACACCTAACCTAATGAGAAAGCATTTAATTGAGGAGAGGAATGCCACACACCCCAGAGAGTTTCTGACTCATGCAAATGCACGCACACGCAGTTCTGCTGTCGTGGAAAGATGGCCCCGCCGCTTTCCCCGTTCTCTAACGGGAACGTCCACCTGGCATCTGCCAGCTGGTGACAGGCAGCCTATTCGAGCTGGGGAGGCCATTTTGCGACACTCTTAAAGGAATCACAACTGGAGGAGTCTTAATCACTTATTTATCTCTGGCACTTAACGGCGAATGATTTAAAACTTCTGGGATTTGCCATCGTGTCATGCTCTCGATTCTGTCAGTTCAATCATTCACTGGCTCAGGCGCTTCTCTCTCTATCTGTCTCTCGATCACTCATTCTCTCTCTCTCTCCCTCACACACACATACACACACCCAGACGTTGTTTTTCTTGACACGCCGCGTAGCCAGCAGCTGCACGACATGCATTTCCAATAGCTGTGCCCAGGAAATTACAAGCCGCCCTCCATCTGTTGCTGGCATCAGGTTTTCTGAGCTTGGTTTGCACATATTTACATCAGCCGTGGAAATATAACAATGTCCATATCTTGAACATGCCTTTGATCTGTGTGTTCATGTATGTGATGTAGGAGTACGTGGGTGTACTTTGGTGGATTTATGATACTGAAAGAAAAAACGTCCTGCAGAAGACGCCTGCTATCCAGCTGACATCTTTATGTGTCTAATAGTAAGTGACATTTACTGCAGGACTAGTGTTCTGAGAGGCACTAAGCGTGATACTGGGTTACCAGCTAACAGAATAAGACAATTATCATACGTCTTTAAGTGCATGTCAGAATTTCTTTCAGCACAACAGATTTTGCAGACTGAGCTTAAATTAGTAGGAGAAGACGGAGAAGGATCGAAGTTTGGCGGTTGGCAGGTGGTGATTGACTAGATGCATCGGAAAGTGTGCACTTGGTTTTTTCTCCCCTGAAACTAATTGACAGATCGACTAATTGATGGCTGCATCGATCGCGTTGTGTGGTTTCTAAATGACCAGTAATGAGTCAGAGAGTTCGATCCGAAGTGTCTGGAGAACAGGTACCTGTAGTAGATATCCTGTGGCCTCATACTCTTAAATTACAGACCAATTTGTCTCTCTTCAGTCTTCGCATTCGTGCATTTCTTTAGGGAGGGGGGCATTCGCGAAATACACGTGTTTTACCGCAAACATTCAATAGGGCTAAAAGATTACTCAGACAGATGCAGAATAATTTCAATTTCAGAACTGCTTCTTGTTTTTTTTTGCGAATTTTTGAATTTACTTTATAGTCGAGCTGACATTTTATAGGCAAACTCACACTTTATGACATGTGCTCTCGTAAAATGAAACTGTTACAGAGGAAGCTCAAATTCAATAAAACGGCTGTTTGAAATGCTGTCCTTTAAGGAAATTGCTTTTGTAAATATTCATTTCCAGCCATAGAAAGCACTTGTTTTCTAATTTTAGACCAAAAGTTTAAACATGCTTAACATTACCACTTAAATTCTTAAAGGGAGACTCCACTCAAAAATGAAAATTCTGTCATCATTTACACTCCCTCAAGTTGTTCCAAACCTGTATAAATTGCTTTGTTAGGATGAACACAGGAGATTTGTAAAAATGTTAGCAATTGACATTTATGGGACATCATTGTCTCCCATAGGAAAACACTTTTTATCATTTTTCTTTTGGTGAATTTGAAAGAATTTTGGAAAGCAAATAGTTCTAGGGTACCCTTCACTACCATTTTTAATTTGACCTACTATTGTAGTCAATGATGTCAGAGAAATGCCAACATTTTTACAAATATCTTTCTTTCTGTTCAGCAGAACAAAGAAATTTAAACCGGTTTGGAACAACAAAACATCAATGTTTCTATATCATAAAACCTTGTGCCTATTAACCAATCGTAAATCTCTGAGACAGCTGGGTCAAAACATTGCTTCAATTTGCATGTATATGACCTCATATCTCCCTACATTTGACAAACGGAAAAAAAACCTGACCTCTAGTCCTCTCTATTACAAAATGGTGATTTTCCACTGGAGGATTTCTTCTTACATTAAAATCTACATTTGACCTCAGTTTGAAAGCTAGTTGGTGCTTCCTCAGGCAACAGAACAGATTGCTCTATGAATGGCTAAGCAAGGACAACATCACATCACATCCCAAAACTCCAAACCCATCTACTTCCATCTGTAAAAAAGCTTCTCAAAGGGAGACACTAGTCTATGTTTCATAAATATTCCAGCGTTTGGAGATCTGCATACTCACTGTTTGATGTAGGGACCTAAGAGATAGAGTGAATCGTTGGAGGACTGCCAGCTCTAAATCTTCCCTTCAATTCAACTTTAGGTGAGTAAGGAATACAAAGCCACGGTGAGTTACTGAACCATTCCAATAATTAACTTCATGTTAGGACACATCGGGGTGCCAAGATCTGACAAGCCCGGAAAACATTATTTCTCTTTTTATTTTTGTTTGTCGCTTTCTTTTCTGTCGTCGACATGACAGATGTGCAGCCGGAGCTTTAGGAGTTCATATCATTTATTTTACACATCAATGAACCAAGCATGAATGAAAAGGAAATCTTATTTTCTGAAAATAAAGGAGACATGTTGGAAAACTGCTTAAGACAGTAAACCAACGCATGCTATGAAATAAACAAATAAACTCAATGCAACCACATTTCTTTAGATGTTAAGATGGATGGCATACGATTGCCCAATCTGTTAAAAGTTTCCTTATTACAGAGAAAGAAAAAGCAAACGCAAGAAGTAAGGGCAGTTTTGGGGTGAGTGGATATTTGGGACTGATATTTGGGATGCTGCATCCACATATTTTGCCTAAGATAAATTATAGCAATATGATGAACTATAAATAAAATGTTACAAAAACTGGGAGACTTTAGGAAGAAAATCTTTTAAATATCACAGGAGCAAAAACTTTTAAAGAGTTTCTGTTAAAAGGTGAATTAATAAAAACTAACAAAAACAACATATTATTTGTATATTTAATTGCGAGTTGTAAGATAACCTATAAAAATGGATTTTTTTAAATATATATTTATATAATAAAACACAATGTTAAAAATGTTAGTACAATTTAAAAAAATGAAAAGTAAATTGATAGGGAATTAAACAAGTTAAAAACAGTGTTAAACAAGGTGCTACAAAACAACCTTGACAATTAAGGGAGAAAAACAAAATAGAAGTTGTATTAAAGATCTTCTGTGGAACACATGAAGATATTTTGAAAAATGTCTAATTTGTCTTGGAAGTCAATAGGATTCAGTGTATTTTGGTTACAAACATTCTTCAAAATATGTTTTATGTTCTGCAATGGAAAGGTTTGGAATGACATGAGAATGATTAAAAGATTAAATAACTTTTTTGCCTGAACTATTCCTTAAAATCCTAGAAATCCAACCCTGGTGCCACAAAAGACCTATAATCTCACCTCAGCTGGGTGCAAACATTACGTCCGAAACCAGCCGGCCAGCTAACACTACCTCTTAAATAAACCTTTGGAAGAAACACAGGACACTTTTTTCTGAGAGAGCCCTGCGGCAGTCCGTGAGGCTAATCTGAGGACCCCGAGAAAGAAGGGAGGTAGAGAAAGGTGCAAAAGAGCTGAGGGAGGTCTTCTGGTCTATTCTTTTTCTCTCTCTCTCTCCCACCCTCTCATCTCAGCGGTGCAGCTTCCACCTCTCACTCCTTCGCTCTGCTGTACTCTGCAGCCCGCAGCTTTTAAGACAGGTTTTGCTACCGCCTACAAACTAGCCTACAGGAAGAAAGATAAAAAGGCCCATCACAGAGGCTCATCTCTCTCTGGTTTCCAAAGGAAAAGCAATCTAATCCTTGTTAGGTTGTACGTGTAGTCTAAATCTTGTGATTGAGAGTAAACGCAGTTGTCAGGTAAGGTAAACATCACTGGAAACTGAGCTCGCACAATTTTTTACACAGTGTACATTAGCATATTGCTTTTATCCCAGCTCCGCTTCTTTGGATCAACGAGCACTCAGCAACATGAGGTACCACGTTGTTCTGCTGAGTCTGCAGTTTGCACTAATCCGACCCGGGGTTGTAAATACACGCATGCACTTGAAAGCAACTATGCATCTCCATCTCATATTTCGCTGTGTTTGTTGCACCAAACATGCTGCTTTAAGACAAAAGCGATTAAAGGAAATGACATCTGTTTACCGCATGCGGAAAAACTGAATATATAATTCAGCATGTTAAACATTGACAATCCCAAAAAAGTGTTGTTAAAAAATGAAAGAAAATGGCATGAAGGAATATACTGTACACTTTAAAAAATAAATAAAGACAAGGTTTCTTTGCAGCGATGCCATAGAAGAACCATATTTGGTTTACCAAAGAACCTTTCAGCCAAAGGTTCAATAAAGAACCATTTTCGTACCTTTTTATAGTCTAAGCTAGTCCGTTTTCCAAGACTTTTGTGGAACAAAGTTTCTTTGGATTTTAAAGGTTCTGATAGACCTCTTCGGATGATGTAAACAATGCGTGTCCAACCTGTTTCATTTTTAAACATTAAATAAACGTTTGGAAAAAAATACAACCGACATTTATAACCGACTCAAAATGTTAATTGGACTTCTTTAAGATTTTATTATATATAAGATTATATACGATGCATATTAAATAAAAAAAACAGCTATTACATCTTGCAAAGTGGTCTATAGAACCAGGCAGCCAGACAACCAAACTGAATTTTAAGAAGTGTATAATTTAAACATATTAAAGATAATATAGTTTGTGATGTACAGCTAAGACATATTGTGTGAGGTACGCTTTATTTCCCAGAAAAAAAAAAATCATGTTTTTCTAAACCTGTATTTAAAAAAAATAAATAAATTGTTCTTTGTGGAACCGAAAATGTATCTTCTATGGCATTATAACAACTTTCCTGAAGAGTGTTTTTTCTCTTTTTTCAATCGGACATATACTTGAAAAATCATTTCCGAACAACAATTTCATTATGCCTATGTCTGTCAATATGTCACATTGAAGTAAAGATTGGAGCGAAGTCGATTTTTAAAACTTGACACAAGATTCTCATTGGTCAAAAGCTCCTTAGATTGTTTTTCCCTCTACGCTCATGACATCATCCTCATTGAAATCATGTATTTCACAGCATTCTCTTATGCAGCTATAGTAAACTGCAGTGTGTAGGTGGTCTAATGCCTCCTCTCTGTATCACCAGGCTTAACTGACCCTCGTACTGAAACCCACTTGCGTTATTATACCACTGTTTTTGCCAGTGGCGACAAAGATGCAATTCAGTCATTTTAATTTCTAAAACAGCTGTTTGAAGATTATTCAATATTTCTCCATTTGTGTTGAAAAGAAATAGTAACGGTATACTCATTGAAAGCACATCGTGATTCACTGGCACCCAATGACAGCGAAGCTTCCATCAAAACGCATTGAAATCGCCTACACTGAAAGAAAAAAGCTTTACCTGTGAATGCAGATGCATCCGCAAATAAGAAACTTTTCCTCATTCATGCCATTTAATGTTCGGGGCCGCTGTGTAGGCTACGGAGAATACGAAAAGATGGTTGTCATGGAAACTCTTCTTTTGTTTGAATATTAGCATCCTGTTAGATCTTGCAGAAACGCAGAATACACAGACTTGAATCCTAGAAAAAATGCCAATTTGAAATGACGAAAAAAATGATGCAAGAGAAAGAATATTTCAGCCTTTTCATGCACTTTCCAAATATTTCCGAATCTTGTTTTTGCCACAGCATTTCATCTCAATTGACTCTAGGGTGAGCAATTTTTCGATTTATTCTTAAAAAACGTTTTTTATGTGATGCCTTATGAAACAGTAATGATGAAATGAAAAAGCCTCATTATGAAGAAATCTGCTCTGTTTGTTTCTGTTCACCCAGGCAGCAGAACAGCAGGCCAAAGGATATTTCTAGATTTACGGATGTTCACATTAAGATCTTTTTTTACAACAATGTACAATGAAATAAAATGCTTAGGTTAAAGGCAATTTGTGCCAAGCGCTTATTTTTTAATCATATTAATTTTAAGCTAACAGCTATGAACATGGGGTCTGAACACATCCCTAATGTGTCATCAAGTCAACGACAATAACAGATGAAAATTATTTTGAATTATAATTGGATCATACAACAATAACAATGCACCAAACAGAAAGAAGATAAAATTAGACACAATTCAGATAATCCAGTTACAGCGTATATAACAATCTATGTTCAGGTTCAGGGTTGCCAGGTCTAAGGTTTTACCAGTGATTTGGGGTATTTTTAAAACTCATTTTTATCAGCTGTCATCCCTAAGTTGATAATGGGTTTATGACTATAAAATACAGTGATTTCCAAGAGGAAATTGCAGAATGTGCATGAAAAATATGTATTTAGGTCTGGGAGTGATATTTCGGACATCTGGCAACCCTGATGTTAAATTAAAGGGCTTAACACTTGCAAATTGCTTTGATTGCAGGTAAACTTGCAGTTAATTGTGTAAAAGTGTACCAATACAAGATGAATCAGATTCACAACATTAAAATTATATTAAATGCTCTTCCAACAAGGTGTAAAAAGCTAACCTTTTCTTTGTCAAAAGGCGGAAACCACGCTACGGTAAAAAAACGTCGACAGCATGCGAGACATTACGTCAGCAGGAGTAAATTGCTCAGCAGCTGCAGGTGGCCGAAATTACCTGTCGGGTTGGTCGTCCACAGTTCATGGGCGCCAGGCCGCCGAGTGGAGTAAAACACAGACAGCAAACTGGATTAAAATGACCCTGCGTTGGCATCGGCGTTTTTGTTAGCGATGAAATGCTTCAGAGCCATGTTGTGCTGCTATAGGCAGTCTGTCAGAAGAAAATAGGCGATCATATCCTTCTGGCGCCCAGCAATATGAGCCCAGGCGAAAGAAAATAAAGGCCTGCCACTGCTTAGGGGAAAATCATGGGTTTCAAGCACCTCCCATCTGCGAAGCCTGATAAATAGCGATCGAAGTAGAAACTTTCACAGGACGTGCTTGAGGAACGTATTTGCTGCACCCATATTATTGAATTTATAGCACAACGATTGGGCTTCATGAGCTTGCCACTGCGTATTTCATCTCCGGGTCTTTTATAAGATTTGTATAATATTCGCATGTTATCATGCAAGCATAAACAAGTTATTATGTCATCACAACGCCAAAGAATCAAATCTCCAATAAAACAAGATAATAACATTTGGAAAAAAATCATGACTGTATTTCCTTGAAGCTATGATCTTGTAATATAGCCGTATCGTATCATTAATGTCATCAATTTGCTTTGTAACAATGCCACATGTTGCTCTGTTCTTTAAAATATAATGCTTGTACCACCCTTATGAAGTAAATCTTTAAAGAAAGCTCTGACATAGTTCTCGCGTTCTTTTGATTTTAAAGGTTGAAATAATTGAAATCACTGGTTCTCAGTTTTAGTCAAATTTAGCGTGTATGCATCCTATTGCTACATCTCCGTGTCGCTAGGCTAAACTGCCCCTCTAACGGAAGCCGACTAGCGTTCTCATGTTTTACTTTCTCTCCGATTTCAGAGTTAGGTTTGTCAATGCGAACAAAGCTGCTCTTTAGTCTCTTTTAAGTCTAATAAATTGTGTCAGACACTATAGTCTCACTCGAGTCTTTACCCAGCGGGCCGTGATTTATTTGAAGTCGCACTTCAAACGGCGACTTGCCTCTGGTGAGGCTAATGTATGCAATGTCCAGTGTCATTGTGATTTCTGCAGATTGGATATGAGAGCTGGCGTTACTGTTCTCCTGGCCGAAGAGCTGTTTCGCTGTAGCTAATGTTTGAAATGAACATTAAACCCAATTACTGTTCAGGCCCGAGAAATCAAAGCAAAAGTGTAAAAACATTCTCATTAGCGGGAGCATATGACATTGTTTAATCCTCATTAAGGACTTGTGGCGGTTCAAAAATACATTATGGTAATATAAGAAAAGCTTCTAAAGTTTCCAAGCAAATCTAAGAATTGAATTTACGGTATGTTTGCAAAGTCTGGCCCTGGTGTTTTCCTGTTTACTCTAAAGGATACTGGGATAGGCTCCAGCACTACCCTACAGAGAATAAGCGGTGTGGAAAATGGATGTCTACGGCTTTGTTCCAAAACCTGGTGAGCTGCCCACGTAGGCAACACCCTAATTGACTGAAACTTTGTTTCAAATACTGGTCTGTATAGAAACATTTTCCACAGATAAAGATAGCCTCAAGCTCAGATGTCACGGACTGTTGGATGAACATCTGATGCATAAGGAATATAGAACTGAAAACACTTTCAAAGATTGAAAGTCATCATCTGATTGGTTGAATTCTACACGATTTTTAGTAGATGAAGTGAAATCACCCCTAAACCTGATGCAAAATAAACAAAATGAATTATATCTGAATAATACCTTCACATTGGATAAAAATTGAGGCTAAATAGTCTTTTATGAATTACTTTAAACAACATTGTATTCATGTGTTTCAGCGTTAAATGAATTAGAAGAACACTTATTATGAATTCTCTCACTTTATTTGCATCTAACACTCATCTAAAAGGCATTCTGGGATTGCTATATCGGTAAAGCAAATTTCACGGCTCTCTCTTTGGCCAATACATGCCATCATACGCACACTGCTTCCAATAGAAGCTGATGAGATTTTGGAAGATATATACCGTATGCCTTTTCAACACCAGCTTCTATAACAGTTAAACAATAATAATAAACAATAATTTTCATCGGCTTCTCAGGGCTCTTGAAATTAATTAGCATTGTTTTTAACAAGCGCAACGCCTCAATAACATGTGCATGGCGCAAATGGTGCACGGTTCCGCTGCCGACGCTCAATGCCAGCTGCAAACCGTCTCTGGCAGCGACAGGAGCGAAGTCTCCAATCTGATCTGCATTAAAAGCATAAAACAAGCTTATTAAGTCAATCTCGTTTAATAAGCGCGATGGGGAGAAACGCATCTCTGGCTGGCTGACAAGAGCTCAAGCGTGTGGTCTGGTGGTAAAGCTGGATGACAAACGGCACCGATGGCAAACCGCACACATACACACGATGACTGGATGACCGCCTCTGCTGCGAGGTAGCCAATCGATGTCACGCTATCCAAATTCAGACAGGGTCCGGCAGCAGATGAGCCGTAGGTTTGTGACAAATTATGCCTATTTCGTTTATGGAATATGATGGTTTCACAAGCAGAGAATAGATTCCTCACCTCGAGGTCAGCCGAAGTATTACGGTGCTGTCTGGATAGCAAAATAAAATATAAACAGAAATCTAACATGGAAAGTCAACCAAGATAATTTGTTTTCAATTCTAAGAGTCTAAAGGCGACAGTGCACGCAATTGTTCTAATTTTGTCAACTTTACCTTCCCGTCGAGCCAAATATGACTTACTTTTATGGTTTACAGAAGATATGTATCGCTTTTAAAACACAATTTTTGTCATTCTAAAGCTTAACAGCCCCAATCCACATTGACTTCTATTATATACAAAATAAAAGTCCCTTCACCTTTTGTGTTCCTTGCAACAAAGGAATTCATAAGATTTGAAACGACACGACTGCCTGTATAGACAGTATTCTCTTATTTGAAGGACCACCGCAGTTTGTCTCCAACACTATCAGTATTTTCTTCACCCTGCCTCCAGAACTTATAAAAACCGGAGCTGTGAGGGGGAAGAGCGATTCAGCGCCGCGTCTTAGCGTGACGCCGGATTAATGTGCGTGTCTGTTTTTGGAGTGGTGGGTGGAAAGAGATGAGTAATAAGAGCAGACACGATCTCGGCGAGTTCTGCAAAGAAGCCCATCTGGACCCATCATGATCCCACACGCCCGCTTACGCATACAGTTGTTGAAAGAGGCCCGACTTGGCTGCGGAGAGCTTGTGATTGAGACGCACCCCGGGTCTGCTCATAACTCAATACTGTGATTGAAAGCTCGCCGACAGAGCCCGGGCACCTTTGAATGATTGATGGTGCCTACGAACTAGCAAGAAGACATTGTCAGCGCTGCGTAAGCTTAGATTTGATAGAGAGCTACCTTTGACCTCCCAAACCCCTTTATATTGTATCTGATTCATACTAGTATAAGCTGATCCTTTCAACAGTTTTCTAGTCATTGAGAGAGTTATGTACAATTTCTACATTTTTGTTTTAGAGTATTCATTTTGTGTTTCGGACTGGTGACAATTTCTAACTATAAACCCATTGGAGTTAAAGGAATAGTTCACCTAAAAATGAAAGTGATTTGATCATTTACTGAGGTGTTGCCATCCTGATCTTGTTCATACATGCGGGCATATGTAGGCCTAACATCCCTTTATGTGGATTGACCAAACACTTCACAAACAACATATAAAATAGGGATGGGCATTTCTGATCATATTTCATTTTGAGTACTCCACAGGTTTAGGAAACGAGTACTCGATTAATCAGGGTGGAGCTTAAGCAAGTGTGCGTCATAGCGACAATTAAACGATTTTAATTAAAGCCCTGCTAAAATCTTTGTTGATAAAACTATGACAGTATTCAGAAAAAAGTTAAATTAACACTGCTACATTATTCAAAGTCACCATCAATAGTGTTTAATACAGTAAACATTGAAGAGAAATAGTGTGAGGTGATACTGAAAAGTGAAAAAAACGGGTAAACTGAAGCGCTTTTTCTATATGATGCATTCTATATCAAATTTTAGGTAGTTGGTAATGTTCAACCAACAGAAAAGTTATAAGCTTTTTATCATTTCAACTACCATTTCAGCCCACAATAGCAAACAGAATTCATCAGTTTTACTAAATTAGCAAAGCTCATTTACATCCTGCGTTCTCTTGTGGTTCACTGAGCTTTAGATGATTCATTGTTCTCTTATATTCGCCAGTGATGGAATAGTTTCAACTGTTCAATCAAATCGTTTCAAATGTGTCATCGGTTTACGAGTCGTTCTGATCGCAATGTGCGTTCATGCAGGCGAACTCGCTGTGTGCAGTATAACGTTGATTCAAAGAGCCAACTGCACAGTTTAAAACAGTACAATGATTTACAGCAGGTTTATATAGAGGAAACTTTTCAAGAAATTAATCGTACTTGGATGCAAAAGAAACAATATTCACCTGAACAGCCGTGAAATACAGCTAATACAGCTTCTAAAAGCTCTTGTACTCGACTCTTCAGCGGCTCATTGGTATGGTTAACGAAACAGCGCCTCCATTGTGGCGTAGTGACGCAACTGCAGTGAAAATTACAGTCTATCAGTTGAATGCATGCTGTTTTTTTATTTAAAGACACCCGACATAATTTTGGCCAGAGACTGAGGCGGCACGAAATTTGACTGAGGCGGTCACGTATTGGCTTTCTTGGTCGTCACAAGATATTTTGAAGAATGCTCAAAACAACATGGGCCACATTGACTTCCATAGTATGGGCACAAAACCACTGAAAAATGTCTTTTCTGTTTTACAGAAGACTTGATTACAGGTTTTGAACGCCATAAGGGTGAATAAATGATGACATAATTGTTTTTGGGGTGTACTATCCCTTTAATGCTTTAAACTAAACCTGCTGCTTGTCCCGATCATGACAAATTCTGCTGAATGGGGATCAAAACACACTAATTATATCCCTCACACATAAATACACACATACACAAACCCTCCAATGCAATCAGCCTGCGTGCCCACTTGTTAGTGGCCACTGCAGGGAAACAGCGTGCGTTTCGGCGACATTCTTTTCTGCTCGCAGCTTTAGAAAGCTGAATGAAAAATTTCATTTCATAAAATCAATCTGCTTTGTTATTGCTCTACGGCATGTGCACTAAATCGTCTATTATGTGAATCTTAAGGTGCCACATAAATTCCAAACATTACGGCGTGTTATTTCAGATTAGGGCAGCGGGAAATAACGTATCCCGAGCGTTGTCACTCGCCACATGTTTCTCATTTTCCATCTTTTATCAACAACATGCGGTTCTAATGATGAAAACCCAGTGTTGTATTATGCAAAGCATGTCTACATGGAGATGATATGATTTTGGTTAGATCATGTCCTGCTTTCCACAGAAATAAATGGAAATCTAAACTGAATATTTGAAGGGGAGTCAATATTTTAAATGACCCTAAAATGTACCTTATGATACAGTATTGATGTTCTTCGGGCCAAGAATCAATGTTTTTAATTAAATGTTTCCCGTATTTTTGGGGGACTTCTATTCAGGGAAAGAATGGCTTGCGCACTGTAACATTAGGTCAATGCATCAGTTATATTTGTTTGGCCAAACTCCAAATCTAGTACGAGTTTAGAATATAAATGCACAAAGGACCGAAGTCCAATGCAGACAGAAGAGAAACTATTATGTAAGAATGCAATATTTGGTTATTTTTAACTTTATAGACGGTTTCAACGTACGCACGCTCCTGGCCTGAAGTTAACTTCCGCTCTGTGTTTGGTCATAATATAACTTTTTATTTTATACTTACTTTGTATTAAAATGTATTGTGTATTAATTTTATTCATTTAAATTTAAACTACTCAACAGTTATTGATTTTTTGCGGAGCTCTATCGGAAGTAAAGTTTGCACCACATATTGTTTGTTTACATCGTAGACTGAAACCGCTCTGTACAATATCACGAAACAAAGAAACGCAATATACTGTATAATAGAATTCTTTTTGATTCACTTAGCAATGTTGTGTACTCTTTACTCAAGTAAATAAATATTGTTGTACCATCCAGGATGATCACTTTTCTACAAGATGGTCTTGCCTAGCTTTAAACAAAGATGATGCCAAACAAGTAATCTCATTGTCGTATCTGGGTGGGGTTCGTTAAGGGGGTTTGGGAAATGGTGGGGGGTGGTCTAGCTCTCTAAACTAGATTAAGGCGTACTGATGACATTCTCTCGAGAGTCAGTTAGCATGGAGGAATGGTAGCTGCCTTCACTAAACCGAGTCACAAAGACTTTGAGGCACCGTGATGAAAGCACGCTGAAAACAAAACGTGGAGTGGGAATTTGGGATTAGTGGACAAGTGATCCGTTTGAGGGTTTGTTGACAAAAGCCGAACGACTGTTTGAAAGAGAACTAACGATTACACTCAATGTTTGCGTTACAGATGAAACTGCGTAGCGGATTTGTGTTTTTTGTAGCGAGTGCCTCATGCTAAGTGGACCTGGAGTGTGTTGTAGCCAAGTAGCATATCTAATTGAGTTGAAGTTGTCTGGCAAGACCACCTTTGTGTGCCCAGAGGAAAGTTTTATAGCTCTGAGGTTGATCTTTCACGGCTCAGGAGACTTAATAGAGTGCTCAGTTATAATTCCTTGAAGTGTCAAACTAAAAATTCTTGAGGAGACAAAAACAGACACAATTGAGATCTTGGTCGGACATTTAAAGGACTAGTTTAACGAAAAATTTAAATTCTTTCATCATTTACTCGCCCTCATGTCATTTCAAACCTGGATGACTTTCTTCTTCAGAACACAAAAGATATTTTGAAGAACGTTTTAATTTCACGTCAATTCATTCCAATAGAGGAAATCATTTCATTAAAGAGATGGCATCAGATATGACATTACCAAGCTACTGTTAGCACGACAAGTCTTTTGTTGCATAGCAACATTCTATTACGCTTCACATGCAGGACATTATACATATAATGAAAGCGTGGCGTTTAATGATCACTAAAGAGATTGCATGACCTCGGCTTTTCTCTTGACAACCCCCACAGCCTCTCAGAGTGTTCTGAAACAAGATTGTCTCCTCGGATAATAATCTTGCCAACCTGGGTTTCATTCTCCTCTACGAATGTGACGAGGTAAAGCAAAACAACATGCTGTCAATACCACTGGTCAGAAATACCTCACAACTTAATGAATAATGCAAAAGAAGAATCGCCCTGGTCTTGCACAAAAGGCCCCCATGGGAGGGGGCACAGAGGGTGGGCTTTGACTCCTCTTATTTCCCAGCAGGGTCCTCGCACACACACACGCATTCACCACTGGACATACTATTGGGATAGTGTGCAGCCTCTTAAACAAAAGCCCAAGAACCAAGTGTACACACAGCTACCACATAACTAATTTAGTATACATATTTTTGAAATCTTCTACAAACATTAGCACACAGTTGTTATTACTATTTGTTTTTTTATTTAACAAAAGATTTTCGCAAATGCTCTTGGTTTAGTAAAAAACAAATATGTGCTCATGTTTGTAAGTGGGTAACCGTCAAAAAAATCATTATTAAAATTAAATGTTATTAAAAGGATACAACTAAAATAAAACAATTAAAATAATTTGACAAAGTAAACAGATTAAATGTATTCAATACTTTTTTGCTGCAAGATATAGTTGTTAAACAATAAACTACTACTATGCAACAAAATAGTCCTGGCGCTTTCACAACATCAGATTTCCACTAACCGGTCATAGTTGCGAAAAGAATTCATGACAACAATATTATTGCAATATCTATAGATTGAAAAAATTAATACCATCGGTCAATTCGTCTTTAATTGAGGGTATTTTGTATTTTCTCTCTCTTTATAACATACGTAAGATAAGTGAGGCTAAATTATTTACAATATTATATTTGTATTGTAAAATTAACAGAATCGATAATCGTTGCTTTTAGTGTCACAGTTATTGACATATTGTGACACGCCTATTGATATGCTTTTATTCTTGTGAAGTCTTTTCTTTACTGTTTCGACAAATATCCAATTGAATGGCTTCTAGAATGAGAAACAAAATATAAGCCGGGAATTGATTTACTCCTTTGTGAATTGATTGGATTTTTGGAAATAATGATATACACAGATAAATCCATTATAATAAACACTGCAATCTTCCTTAAAAACAAGAATTGACCATTTTGATTTCATAAAGATCGCTTTTGGTGAACTGATTCAAAAGGCTTGACATGTATTAATCAAATCTCCCACCACTATCAATTATTAAGATGACTATGAGCTTCTGAACCCAGACGATTCCTTGCAGAACAGCTCCGCTGAGACCTGCACCCTCTCCGTCTCCTTAACTAATCCTGAAAGGTAAAAGACGAGACGTGACAGGAAAAGAAGCACATAAGGGTTGTGCCATCAAACCCCATGTGTTCTCCACCGATGATGGGAGATTCTGGCATCATCTTCTCATTTTGAGGAATTCAATTAGACTGAGTCAGACACTTATGGGGTTGGATTTAAAGACACGATCCCGGCTTGGTTTATTCCAGTGGGTATTTGTGATAAAGTCATGGGGAGTTTCTTTCAACAGAGAGATTTAAGAAGGAAGAATCTTGAACTTATCCGCCATGCAAGGTGAAGATCATCATTTCTTTTTTGTTACAGTTTCTCAAAAGACCTTCAATTAAAGCTTTCCAGAAAGAGAATACGTCAGCAAAAGCTTTATAATTTCAAATAGCCTCTGTGCAATACCCTTCTTACACAAACCGAGACACAACATTTAGCATTTGGTACAACTGTCAATCAACGGTTCCAGCCAATCAGCAGCTTTACGCTTCCAAACACAAGACGAATCTATCGAAACTAAAGTCTCTGCAAAAAACCTTCATGAGTGTCCCTTGAACATTTTCTCATCTTGACTGATGAGATCCCAAACATCTGATCAAATCACAAGTAAGAGCAAAACCAAACATAATGCATCAGGGTCGTACATCCCCATGGGAAACCTGTGATATACAACCTCACTGAATGTTTCATTTGCATCTGCCGGTGGCCAGGATAGATAAACCAAACCTATTTCCATAGCTATTCGTCCTCATTTTACTCTCCGCCAATATTGGCAAATCAAATTTTACGCCCCCCTTAATAGCTCAGACCTATCAGGGTATTAAACGCTCAGTCCTTTTTAAATGTTCTATTACTTTTTATTCCTTGGGTTTGAAATATTTAAAAAGTCGCTTAAATCAAATTCGAATTACCAATCTAAAACATCCCATCGGGTGACATGCTTGTAATTATTTAGGGAGAAAAGTAACAGTGGTGAGCTCTCCAAGTTTCCAGAGCAATTATGAATTAATTAAAACAAGATATCCCCATGAATTAGTGATGAATGTACGTGAACTAAATATCCATTGTTGATGTTCTTCGCTCCTATCAATTCTCCCTTTTTAATTATGGCAAATTACAGTCGTATAATTGCGCATTTTACTTAAAGGGTGCGACCTGCCCTCCGCCATTTGTGCTCGATAGAAAAAAAACTGTCCATGCTAACAATATAAAGACCTACAGAGTAAAAGGGAATTACGTGTAAAGCAGACTCTCTTTCTCTCTCAGTATCTGAATGGGCTTTAGGTTGATGGAAGCCAGACAGTTAAGTCTCTGATGTACACGGAAAAATATAAAGCAAGCCAATAAAACGCAAGAATGAAAAACCTCTACGAAACCACAATTAACTGTAAACACAAACTTAGATTTTTTAACTATTACTTAAAGAAGACATAGTTTTAAAAAAGAAGTGCATAAAGGAAATCCAATGCTGCCCAGAGATGAAGTGCTTTTGTCAGCCAATCACAGCTAAATCCATACATTTGAATATGTGACCCAGATGGTCAAAACCCAGATAAAGTCATTCCTTGTGATTTACTGTTTTCTACATATAATCATCCTACATACTGTAAAGAACATTCTGTAAAAATATAACCTTGATATATTTAATATTGACTACATAATGTCAAAAGTTGATATCAGAGCTAAATTAATGCTTAAAAATCCAACTTTGGTCCTCATTATCTCACAATAAGATTTGGGGACTTTCACCTGATTTTCAAAAACTGGGTCACATGATAAACCCCAAATGCATGCAGCAGTTTTAAAGAAAAATGGTAATTTGTTACAAATTACAAAATTGATTGTTAAAGTGTTCAAGACAAGACAGACATTCTAATAGTCAAACTTCATTGAACATCCATACTTTAATAACAGCATGAACTAAAATTCTCTTGACTACAGCTGCAAATTTCTCCAAAAACCTTCAGCGTGATTTATCTGCAGCTGACACTTTAAGATTTTGTTACATAATGTCTTCACACATTTGCTTATGTGTCCGAATGCCTTCAGGTCGGTGTATATCCGTCATGTGCTACCTCCTTAAGCATTCTTATATGTTTTAGAATTAAAAGGACGTGTTGACAAGTCAGCACGACAATACGTGCCATCGTTTTGATGTTAGTGTTTTATTGCGTTTGCTGTGTGTTGATATCGGCTCCGTGGGCTGGTGGATGGAGGATGAAGGGAGCCTGACGTGGGTGGAGAGCTATTTATGAATGCACAGGACATGCATCGGCTCTGCTCTCATTAAAACTCCTCTCACGGTGGAGGAGGAATACTGCCCACACCCTCTGTACGGCTTTCCTCCACTGCAGTCTGGGCCAGAATTTCCACGCTGAACTTAGATCAGGTTTAGTCTCTTATCATGCTGAGACCTTGTAAAAACAAGTAAAACGATCGAGGGACAGAATAGAATCTGTGTGAATACACATTTAGGAAAATTTACATTCATTTTTGATTATATCTGGGCACCAGCTTGTCTGAGAGTTTAAGTCTGAGTTCTTTAAGTCTTAAATGAAAGCACTGTTGATAAAATGATAAGGGGAATCAGAGTCCAAACCAGAATTATTACATTTCTTACAATTCCATCCCATCCCTAAAGAGCGGCCAGTCTGATAAATCTGAACCTCGATCTCAAATGCGACTTTGAAGAAACTTTTACTTCGAACGTTCAGTCGGCCACATTTTTAAAAAAGCCCAACTCACAGATGGATAACACAGATATGCCAGGTGCACAAATGCTTCTATACCTTCTTTTTTTAGGAAAATTAAAAATCTTCATCAGCAGCTGGGTAATTAGGCCCGTAGATCTTGGATGTTGGCCACTCTCTTCCGCACGCCCAAAATGATTCTCGTAAATGGGATCGCCAGGTCAGCGCACCTGTTAGACAGCTTGAAAACTTTTCATTATCAGAGAAAACAGCTTGGCAACATCTTTTCAACAGCAGGAGCACAGCCCGGGCCTCTGTCGCATATGTGGTGAGGAAAGTGGTCGATTTAAATCATAATGAAAACACGATAATGGCAGCGGTCACAAATCGCCATTTTTTTAACCTTGCTTGTGGAAAACTCTAAATGCTTGAAACAAGGATTATTTTGGATGTATATATATATATACAGTATATGTATTTGCTTTTATAAACATATTTCTTTTCTTGTGTAAGTGAAGAATGGACTTGGGGTAGAAAGCAAACATCCTACCAACATCAATGCAATGTTCTAACAACAACTCAAAGACCAGCCAAAGTCTTCATCCTCTATTCAAACAAATTATTAAAGATTGTGTGCTTGTTGTGTAGCTGTGCTTGGAATGTAAATTGAGCCTTAGCTTTGGGAACTTTGAATATTTGTGTGCTTTCTTATTTATTACAATAGATTCTATATTCTCTCACATCCTGTACTTTGCCTCTAAGTTTTGTTAATTGAATAAGTTTTCTCAATTTTGATCCATATACATACATGTACCACACACACATACTCAATTCTTTATGGTTTATTCTTAATTAAAATCGAACCTCAATTCAAATATTGTACAAACATGACCTCTGAACATCACCTTCAGGCACTAAAGTATACATATAAACGGGCTGGTCATAAAAGCGACTGCCAATGAAAAAATTTAAATGTACTCAGATGTGCAGATTTTGTGCAGATTTTGTACGTGTTTAAATCTTATTTCAAAGCATGTTTGTGAACTTTGCATGTTAATGAAACCTTCATATTATTCACAGAAAGTTCTCTCTCAACATTGCAACATTCATAACCCTACTAAATATAAGCTTTGCCGTAGCGTTCTTGGTGTACTTTACCGGCAGACACAGATTTGGCGTGAGAAGGCAGTCCATTTATATTTGTGTCCTAGGACTTGGATTGCAAACAAGTTTTCAAGACATCAGCACAATGACCTTATAGAGACTCAGCCGCTTGCAGTTGGAAGAAACATTTCATTACACCGAGAAATGCCAGCGATAGAGGCAAAATCCCACTTAGCCTCTCCTCACAGTAAAGCTCTTCTGGAATCCAAAACAGACCCCCCCAAAAAAACATGAGGGAGCAGCGATATGCGGCTAAACCCTAGCCACATCCGCCTAGCCAGCGCAGGTGCCTTATAAGACGCTCAATCCCATTTGTGACGCCCACTCTTGTTTTCCTCCTGCTGTGACAGCCGGAGAATAGCAATGAGCAACACATTGTGCTTGGACCTCTGGCAGCCCACAACCATTTGGCCTTGTGCTTACAACCACCTCCAAGTACTTCTTGGCTTTAAAATGTCAGTTAAGATGTATCTAGACTTTCTAGCATGGACTTACCCTACTGTATGCTCCACAAGTGTAGAACATATAGTTCAGAGATGGAAAAACATGCTAGAGACAATGTGGACTACCACTCAGAAATAGTCACTGGACCTATTTTCAAAACCACCCGTTTTGAAAAAATGTATAGGCTAAAATATTGTATTCCAACAAAATACATGCTAGTTTATAAAATGACTTTATTGTAGAAAGTTGTTTCTAAATCTAAAGGGTGTAGTTAAAGCATCCACCAGCAGGGGCCAAATATCCCTTGCAAACCACCTGGACGGCATGCATATGACCAAATGTGTTTGTGACCCAAAAAACTCCAACCTTGAGTAAATCTTGTAAAGATCTGTGTCTGATACTTCGCAACTAAATGCAAAGACATATCCACGCCTGGTACGGAAGGCCTTTTTAAAAGGACAGCACAGCACGTCATTAAAAAACGCCACTACCGCCAACCTGTGGACGCCCGACTGCCAGCTAACCAAGAAATGAACTGCTCGGGATCATCCGCACTGTTCTACAGTCTATCAGGCGCTTCATTAGCCATGCAATGAATAAAAGATCAGCAGCAAGCAGGATGAGAAAAAAATGAGTGCAAGTTGAAGAGAGCGAGAGAGAAAGAGAGAATAAAAATGAAGAAAATCTAAAACAGCAGCAGGCGAAATTACCTCCAACATGTCTGTGATTGAAACCCAAAACCAACTCCCTCGTATTATCCGCCGTCTGAGGCGCGGAAAATTCTAGATTAAAATGTCACTGTCACTATTATTCCATTACTTTTGTCTCAATCAATAATTTCTATTGAATTAGGAGACTCAGTGGGATGTGCTTGTGTTTCATTAACTTTCATCATCGACGTCTTCTAAAAATTGCCTTGAATGGCACGCGTAAAAAGCCACAAAAATTGTCAATTTACGATTTCGCTATTAGAAACAAAATCGAATTCATTTCTACGTCTCACAAAGAGCAAAGGACAGTAGCGTGGTGAAGGAAAAGAGTGATCAATATTTTAACGTGGTCGAAGGGCATGACTGTACGTGTCCTTGCTGGATAATGCTGTTGCCGTAGCATTATGCTACGCCGCGTCTCGCTCGTCAACTTTTATGTATTTATATAGAACATTTAAAAACAACTTCATTGCCCAAAGTGCTTCACAATACATTAAATATATACATTCAAATATATAAACTACCAAACAAGATTTACCCTGCACTAGACTCGGCAGGTTCACACTGCAGCTTTTTCATTCCGGTCTAAAATTATTAAGTTTGACTTCCTATACAATAAAAAGTTGTCGAGCGAGTACGTAAATACAATAAGACAAATAAATAAACCATGTTAGCATTTTTACGATGTTTCCTTTGACAACCAACAACAGCAGCTTGAGTGATGAAAGATTTACACTCTTCTTTATTCCATGCCATATGCAGAACTGAGCTATGAATAAAGGTTTTTCCAAACTCAAAGTGACAGATGTTGTTCGAAGGCAAAATAAAGCCTCAAGACAAAAAAAGTCAAATGCATGCATGCATTATATGACCTGAAGAAACAGAGCACATGTGCTCATTAGGACCAAACCCTTCAACGTTTTCCAAATCTATACAAATATCATCATTGCATTTCTTCCTCCCGTTAAACTTTAACATCAACATGACCTTGAGATACAGACCTAAAGAAAGATAACCCATCAAACATGCAAACAGAAGTGCGCACAGTGTGGGATCTGACGGAGCACTGGGTAACTTATTTGTAGAAGCTGCGGGAGGGGGGGTGGCATGCACATATTTTTGCACCACACTGTTTCGATGCAACGGCGGCCATCATTTTACCTCAGCGCCCTACCGTTATTTGGTGTCACAACGAGCCGGGAAGCTCCAGCTAGATCTGTCTTTTGAATGTATTAAATTAACTTTATTGTTCATGTCTAGACTATTTAATCTAGCAGCTGCAACACAAACTACAGCCTACTTATGTGGCTCACAAAATTTGTTCTTTAGAGTGTAGTCTTAGATTTAACATAAGCTAAGTCTTGGACTAAACCAAAACGTAACGTAGATTCGCCACTAGGACCACCTAAAATGCAAAACATCCACGAGCTGCTCATTTTAATGGTACAAAAAGAAACTCTGATCAATATTACATGGCACCGACACACCAGGGTTATTTATGACCGAAGGCACTCAAGTACAATATTTAAAATGGAAAACTGGATCAACCCTGCTACCAGAGGAGTATCTCGATTATGAGGGCACGACAGGACCTTGAGTATGGCATATTCATATCTGCCTCTGCACTGTGGGGGTCTTTAGGGCTGACTGTTCTCTATTGATCTTTCTGCCATTATGGTTATCATAAACAGCGCCTCCAGACACATTATGAACATCAGAGGTCACAAAAATGGACAACTCCCATTACTGTACAAGGGACAATAGCAACGTGCTCTGTATTCCAACATGCGTCTCTTTATAAATCCATAATTTGCACATTAGCGACGGATATGCAATTTTTTCCATCTATAAGTACGTCATTAAAAGGTTGCTGTGTCTAAATAATATTGAAATAATGACGTACAAGATGTGTTCATTCACGCGTGTCCTCATTGCCAGCATCATTTCATAATGATGAACAAAAAACCTTCAAAGCTTTCAAGGTCGAAAAAAGGTCAATAAGAACTTTAGCGATGATGCACGCTACACTTTGATAGTTTTAAGGTCATCCAACAATGAAAAAAAAAAACAAGCAACGCTTTTTCTTTTGATCTGACACTTGTAAATAAAACAGACTTTGCTTTGACTTGACACAGTCCATAACAAGAGTGAACGTTTGTGTACTTGAAAAGACCAAAAACACATTGTTTCCAAACACTTTTGTTATGCAATAATGAAAGTGTGAAAAACGATACGTTGGGACAATACAAACTTCTTCAAAGCAGTCGGGACTGCTTCAAAAAAAGATATTTAGTAGACTAGTATTAGTACGTTAGTATAGCATAAACATTAGTATAGAATAATTATTTGTATACAACAAAAAGGACATTTCATTTCTAAATCAAAACCAAGCTTTCCTTTAAATAAGCCCAATACATTTTAGAAGGCTGGTTCTTGCTAGGCCGACACGTTTGCATGACACCCACACAACCGTGGCCTCAAAACAGTCATTCGGTATTCTACGCATTTCACAAAACAATCAAAAAGCGCTTCCACCATGTTCCAATCTCCATGACCTTTCCCACAGGGGTGTTGCAACCCGGGTATCGGGCATAAAAAGGCAATGCAAACGAGATCCTATTGCTCTTCCTTAGACGCAGCACTCTCATCCGAGGTAGATAATAACCCTCTTCACCTTTCTCTCCTAGCACAACATTTGCCATGGATGATTGCACAGCTTCTAACACGGTTTCCGACAGCCACCACCAAACAAACCGTACTGATATTAGCTGGCCTTCCGCAAAACCGCACCTGCCAGCGAAAAAAACACCTCCGATGTCACAGGTCGTGAAGCATTATGGAACCAGACGGTTAGAAAAAAATTTGAAAACGTTTAGTTTACATTTTGACTAGTTAACAGTAACAAATCCTCCCCCCTCGTGCTTATGCAAGGGAGAAAGTCACATAAGGCGTGTAATTATGGATCCATTTGTGGCCTGAAGTTATTGTTTGATTACCTGAAAGCAGCAATCAAGCAGGCAGGCAACGTTCAAAGAAAAAAAACGTCTTCCTTATGCACAGCAAAGAGCGAAAACATCAGTATAGAAGCTTTCTGAATTCTCATTAAAATGTTCTTCAATAAGCGACCTATTTTCCATGCATTTGCCATCTATCAGCAGGTATCTGCCATTCTCGATGGCTTTTATAGGTGCCGATTTGAAACGGCTGCTTTACTTTGAAAACGCTTTCTGAAAAGCTTTGGTGTAATTGAGCTTCGGAGATCTCAGCAAAGTACCGCCATTTAGATTTACGGGAGTAATTTTCGAGTAGGCCCATCTCAAACTGTTCCTAATCCACTCTTTTTTTTAATCACGCACGAAATTAGGTGCCGAGATGCTGGTCTAGACACAGACTCGTGGGTGGATGAATGGGGTTTGAATGGACAATCAAAAATAAGAACTTGTTTTCTTGCACCGGTAGCCTATGGGTTCTGCTTAGAATGCACTCATAACTCTAAATAAGTTTCATGGCATTCTCAGCTTTGAAAAAACTGCATATAAGAAAATAATACTCATAACTTGCCTAGGAAACAGAACGCACTGGCAGGATAGAATTTAGACGCTTTCTTGTTGAGGACATTCTCAGAAAAAGTATTTCTCGTATTTTCAAGACAAAAGGGTTGAGGTGAGGTGCTTGGTGTACCTATATATTCTGGCCATGAATTGTGACATTCCATTAGCAAAATAAAAGACCAGTAAAGCTAATACAGAAATAGCATTGTTGAGAGTACCAAAAAGACAATTAGTGTAATGGATATCCTAGATGAAAACAAATGAGCTACACTAAGGGCACTCTGTTACAATGATGCGCAACAAACAGAAGACCATAACACTGCTAACTTGTAACCAAGACATTCTCTTTATCGCTTAGCTTTCGATTGCTAGCGACAATCAAAGCAAGCAAAACTGTCAAAATGACTGTACCCCGAATACTTTTGATAACAACAAATTCTATGGCATCAGAGCTGTAAAGAATGAATACTTTTTTATATGAGCCACTATACAGTCTTGTGACATCAGCTAAGGACATGATCTTCATTTTTGTACGACCGCAAACCAAAACAAAGCCATATTTATTACTCATTTCAAACATCTACTGCAAACTAAAACAGAGCAAGCTGTACTTGTTTAGAAACCTAGTATTAACCTATTTTTGTCACAGAATTAGCTGCACAGTGTAAATCACATGTCTTCTGCGGGATGCACAAGCACTTTTCTAAAAAAGACCTTGACTCTAGTACACTTTACATTTAACCTTGTTGTATGCTTAAGTGTTTTTAACAAAGAGCCATTGCAAATATATGATGGTTTTGATCATTTGGAGGATATAATTGAAAGGACTTAGAAGTTAAAAACTAGCATAAAAACCTGCTGACTAAAAACGCATTTGTGAAAAAGAACTACTACTATGTAGCCCATAAGACAACTTTCCTACGTGACATCATCGTCGATGACTAGTATAAGAGTTCAGATGTAAAAGCCTGACATTTTTGTTCTAAAATTATCATTATTATCAGACTCTGATGTTTATCAAACATTATAACTTTTTATATTCCAAAAACATTAAGGACAGGTGACTGGAGGAGCATCCACACCATCTGTAAATTGGTCAAGGTCGGATGAATACAATAGAAGTGGGTTGATGACTCGTCGGGGAATGCTAACTAAAAATGTCGACTTCTTTCGGAAGGGGTCAACTAAGAATGGCGCAATAGACTCTCGAGTTAAAGGAGCTGTCCAGCGTCAGGGGGTGCTGATCTCGGTTTGCCTAAAGCGCATGCGCCGCACAATCTGTTAGGTAGAAAAATGTAAAGCAGATCGCTAGAACAAAGGACAAGCACACATTAGTTACACAACAAACAAACAACTAAACAAACAGCCTCCTACTGACGCAGTCCGAGTTACTATAAGGCTTTCCAGTTTGGATGCTGAAAAAGGTTACCACCATCCCCTCTAGTGGCCTGAAAGTGACAGGATTCGGAAAGTAAAAGACGTCTTCCAAAGAAACTGTTGAGTGCGTGCATTAGTTTACATATAGAATGCGATGAAAAAATGAAACCATCACACAGCGCTACACGGTTTTTCATGGCATCCCTTCTTGGCAAATCTCAACAAAGCATCAATCATGAATTGGGTTTTGTTCCACCAAACGCGCTTTTGTTCTCAGTGCTGCGCTGGCGTTGAAATGATTCCACAGGAAATAACTGATCTGTCTCTCGATGTAACTGCAGTCTTATATTACCGACATTGCATAATGAAAACGTAATATCAATCTGCAGTTTGTCCTAAAAATGTCTCCGCGAACATTTTCTGGCAGAATGACTCAAAAAACTTCGAGGCGGAGGATTTGTTTTAATCTCTTAAACTAATAGCCTTTTCTATTCAGAATGTCATTACTTGGTAGGCCCCGTTGAAGAAAACAACATTAACGTTGTCTTTGCTTGAGGCGTTATTATTTATTTGCTCCGATCAGTCGAGGGCCATTATGCAGCCCCCGTTATTTATCCAAAAAAAACCATCAGGGACAAGAAGACCATCATACCCCGTAATGAGTTTACCCCATTATAGCATTACTGTTTCTTTCAATATGCCTCGTAGCTTTCGACTTTTACCTTCTCGTAGGACATGCGTAACAATCTCAACCTTTGAACGAATGGGGAAAAACGTGGGAATTTTCTAAACCCCTTGCACTTCAACCGAGTGTTTTTATTAATACACGCTGTTATATTACTCTGTCACGACTTCAAACTTGCGCAAACATGTTTCCTCTCTCTTAACGCACACTGCACCTTTCGCGTGCGCAAATGTGACACAATTCCTTTTGGCATTCCTGTCATGAATACAAAGCAGCCTCAATAAAGACGCCTCTCAGTGAAGCCAAAAACAAGAACCGATGCGGTCCACATCAGATGTTGCGTTTCATTTTGACCAATTATGTTTCCAGCTGAATATAAGATGCATGCATTTTCTGCGCTCTAGTGAAGCCAAAGATGTTGAATGTCCGTTTGTTTTAACGCAGCATCTGTTACAAGCTTGCCAGACTCCGTATTAACGCAATATACTTAGTTTTATATTCTCGCCATTATCATATCGATATCATCTTATGCAATCAATTCATCCCAAAGAAACATTTAGCCAAAATGCCAGGCTTTAAAATGTTGCCTAAAATCGACTGTGCATCATTAAAGTTAGCATAATCCCACACGCTAACGCAAAGGCTGGAGTGAGTAGGCGAGTTGAGAGTTTATCTCAACGCACACATGGACTCAACATGTGACGGACACTTGTGCGCTTGACTTACATCGATGAGATGTTCTCAAACCGGTCCGGGAGGGTGTTGGTGGTATTCCCGTCGCTCACCGTGTCCTGTAGTGCCAGAAGGGGAAAGAAATTCCCTTGGTGAGACTTATTGCAAAAGATGTCCGTGACGGAACAAGTGCAGGTCGGCGGGCAGTCGGGCATTGAGCTCATGTAATCTTGGAAGATGCTGAGGAGAAACAGGACCCTCCACCAGCCAATGCGGGGTGGAACGGAGAATAAATCCATGTTTGCAGGTGTTCCCGTTAGCTCCTGTTTTAGCTCCTTTGGGGGGATAATGTTCAACAGCCAAGAAAACGAGAGAAGAGGTCAGGGTATCCGTTTGGTGAGGAGAGCGCGCGCACGGGTGCGTGGATGAGTGAAGGTATGTTAGATAAACGAGATTGCAGTGAAAGGAAAAGAGATGAAAATACTCCGTCAATGCAGAAAGGGGTCAAAAATCAACGGCCCCAGACTGTCCTCCTCTCCGGGCTGCATGGTACGGGCTACCCCGTCTCCTCGGTTAGGTTTGGCGCGTAGTTCCAGGTTGTTGGAGCTCCGACTTGAAGACTAAAGCGTCAGAGCGCAATTGGAGGAGAGCGGGAGAGAGAGGGTGAGAGACAGAGAGAGAGAGAGAGAGAGAGAGAGAGAGAGAGAGAGAGAGAGAGAGAGAGAGAGAGGGAGAGAGAGAGAGGTTCATGCTCCGAGCATCAAGTCCCACCTACTGGGCAGATTAAAAACTGACGCACCTGCAGAAGAGATCAATTTAGCCAAAAAACGGACACTGCGATAGGCATAACGCTTACAAGCGTGTGTTTTACGTAGCATAATCTAAATCAAGTTGAAAAAAATATGATATATGTTTATTAATGCGTTGGCAATCTAAAGCATTTGACTATGAATTTTGCATGGCATCTCAGCAACCCATCCCAGTGAAATGCTAAACTAAACCAAGTGTTTGGATGAAATAAAATATAGACGTACACTTTTAAAAAACGTGACTATTATCATGACAATATTCAATCTATTCAGTGTTTTTAATTTGAGGTTTATTTGACTTTGCTTTTCTGTAGCTCAATGGTTAGAGGATGGCTCTAGCAACGCCAAAAAGGCATGGCTTCAATTCCATGGATTGCACATAATCAAAAAAAAATGTAAAGTATAATGCAATGTAAATCGCTTTGGATAAATGTGTCTGCCAAATGCATAAATGTAATTGTTATGTAAAAACACTATAGAAACGCAGAAAAATAATGAAAAAATAAACAACAATTAGCAGGATTGTCTCCTGTCTAGTTTTATATTTAGACTCTAAATAGAATATAAATTTGGTTCAGAATCATATCAAGACGATTCTTTTTGGTTTAACATATTTTAATAGGTTTGATAAATAAATAAAAACTAAAGTAATGTGAGGTCATCTGGTTATTCTTTTATCGGAATAATTAATATGTTAACAAAGACTTTAGTTCACAAGTTTCATTTGTATTATTACAGTTCAATAGAAGAAGAAACAGAACTCACAGATTTAAAATATTACAGACCATAATGCAAAACAGATCAGTTCATGTACACAGAAGTACAAATCATGAAACTTCAATTTTTACGTGGTACATTTACTTAGTCTCCTTGCGTAATATAATCTAAAATGAAAAGTAATTTACTGTAAGTATTAAAAGTCAAATTAACAAAACGATACTGTATACCATACACGCTCACATTTTAAAAGATGAACTCCTTAAAAACACTAGAAAAAGAAACAGACCTAAGAGGTCACCATCCTTGATCTCCGCTCTTCTGCTGTGGAATCATGTTTTTACCAAACTGTAAGCTGAGCTCTCACGCTCTTGCTCTTTGAACTCTGAGTGCTTTAAAGCCAAGATGTCCTGCCCTATAAAGGCCTCATACAATTAACGTGTATCTAGCCATCTGCACATTCTTTTTCATTACATCGCCGGAGATCTATTGCTTTCAGACCATCTTCTCTGAACGCAGAGAGTCCTAAAGGAAGAACTCTGAGCTAAAAAGAACACCAGTTCCCTGTAGGATACAGAACACTACTAAGTATGTCAAAACCTACCCCACACTATTCTCTCTAAACCTGGTCCATTCGAAATCAGCGTGGCGTATTTGAAGACCAACCCACAAAGCAACACACAAGAGAATGCAGCGGTCTCCTCATAAATAGAAAACACAAACTTGTCCCTGAGCATATAAGGCACTGGTCTGAACGCCGAGTGTATCTGTGATTAAATGTACAGTACCTCTACTTAAATCTGAACTTACTTTCTCCAAAAGCAACCCCGGGAGGAACACCATATATCCGTGGCATTACTACAGTAAAGATAAAACAGTACACACTATGCACTTGCTCACTGGCTGATAGTGAACTCATATCTTGGGAGTGCACAGCCCATTACAAGTCCATAACATCATTTATAGAGTGGGAAGACCGCTTATAGATACAGCAAGAACATGGATGTAGGTCAACAAACTATCACATACTCTACAAGAGATACATTGGCTTTATGTGGTCTGTGTAAAAGACGAACTGTCTGCTGGTTGTTACTGTACAATAAAAACCCTGATAGGCTGCTCAGAAAATATTTTTACAAACGATTTACGGTACATTGTAGAGGTGACATAAAACACTTGAATGCGGCAACAGCTGTGTAATGTAAATTTGTTTTATTTAGCATCTTTTTGTGCACATTCTAAAAATTGTTGGATTATTATTTAAGTCAGCGTTGGATCAAAAATAGAGAAATCCAACTTTTAATTAGAATTACATACAAAGATTTTATATTTGAGCCAACAATGGGCCTTTCGGTAGAAACAACCCAACGGTTGGGTTCGTTCCTTTTTGACACGATGCTTAGTTGAAAATAACACATTTATTAAAGTCCATATTATTTTTTGTAATAATTCAGTTTAACTCATCCTGGAAACATCCTTTGCTCATATTCATGGGGGTTTCGAAAACACTAGCAACAGATGCCGTAAAATGTAAAAATAAATCACAATTATATGCTAATGTAGGGAAGTGCTTATTTGTCATTGCTGAGGATGGATCATTTATCCCCACTTCTGATTCTACCTGGAAAAGGATCAGTGGTCCGTTTGGTCCATTTCAGAATTGAATTTCACATATGAGCAGAGTTATGTTACTAAACTGAAGCAAGAGAGCGTAAAGGAATTCAAAACACAATAGAAAAAAAGGTCAAAAACTTGTTGATGGCTAGGTAATGACAAATTTTACTTTAAAATTGTGATCTTCAAGTCTGGTCTAGTTTTCCTAGGTTTAGGTCCCTTCTTCATTGTAAATCTACCGCTGCGTTATTCTGTCGCTTTGTATTGTCCATCACATGAAAACACACCGGATCGCTAGGAAAGAAATAGCACATCTGTCCTCAACAAGCAGCACAAATTTAAGCATCATTCATATCTGTATCTGAACATTTGCAGGCCGATGTGTAACTGAATAAACCTGATATGTTATTTGGTTTGCAAACAAAAGATAAGCCTTTCCTGATATCTTCTTGCTAACAACTTTACTGTTTTATTTAAATTCTTCATTTTTAAGCACTTTCCTGCAGCTAACTGCTCAGACGTAATGCTGGCCATCTGTTGACCGTGGCATGTCAAGTTAAAGAACTTATTTGTAAGGTTACAACCTGTATACATTTACATTATGTTGTGGCTGATCCTCTTATCCAAAACGACTTTAAGTGTTCTATGCGTTCCCTGAGATTCAAACTCAAGATTTCGGCACCGCCGGCTCTACCAACTGAGCAACAGGAACATAATAAGATAATCAATAACATATTGACCTTGTATTAGCCTACCTTAATTGTTTTGTTACAGCTACATACAGTACACAGGCAACAGAGACGTCATGCACATATCTTTAGTCTGGATAACTTTGAGTCCTGAGTGACATAAAACACACATTTTAAAATATTAATACCTCTTTATAATGTATAAACCTACCGTAAATGATGTTGGTCTAGTTGTGTTTCTTTATAACCATGCCATGGGACTGGGGTTCAAATCCCTGTCTAGGTGTGTTACAATACCGATATTGTCAATAACCATTATATTTATACCAAGAATGTCGATGTTGTGATAATAGTACACATATTGTAATAGCATAAACTATTCAGCATAGATTCCATCTGTTGCAGTGGTAATAAACTTTCTCTCTCCGCATCCATACACTTTTATTATGAGTGTGATTTGTTGCCCAAATAACAGACAAATCACAAAATAAACAAAATTAAAGATGAATTATTTTCAGATGACTGATACATTTTACTACATTATTTATTCCTCTTTATACATCACTAGTTTAAGATCAAGATAAGAATAACACTGATTGTGACTTGATTTATTCATTTTAGGATCTACGGAGAAGAAAAATGTGCATTTCAATCACATCCTTTGCTTTTACAATTATTTGCACGCATACAGAGTTTCCAAGTGTTGAATCTGTTTAATCTGTCAAGTACCTAATTCAAAGAAATAAAGAACCCATCATTTTCTACACAATCTCATTTCAACAGCTCTCCCTCGTTCTGTTTCTGCTATGACAAATTATACATTTCTGGGTGTCTGTAAACATGACAAAAGGACACATTTCTGATTAAAATGAATGCGTAATGAACAATAGTGACTGGCACTGTAATCTATTGTTTTTGAGGGTGTCGTAATCCAAAATAGAAAACAAAACCAAAACTTTCACTAGACAGACAGCGTAGAACGGAGAGGCAAATTTCAAAAGAAAACAAAAAAGTTTTTTTAAACACTTTGCACAAAATAAACTAAAGAAATTGTATGCAATTGACCGTAGAAAGTCTACGTGTTCAGTTTATAACAGCAACATATGGCTACTGTGAAGAAAATCTATGTAACGTGACGTGTTTTAGTTATAAAAATATTACTATGAAACACTTTGCACCATTTAGCTTTTAAAAACCACAGCTAAATGCAGTCAAATTATCATTACTTTGTTTTCCCCAGCATTGTCATTGCGGTCACATGATGAATATTTAATGCCGTATCACTTAGCTTCATCGCATATAGCGTGCCTCTATTGAGTCATATTTTGGCAGATGAGTAAAGAGAGTAAAGCGATGGTTAAAGCAGTAATTCGTTCCCCATACGTGCAGGACTCTCTTCCTGTAGAAATAACCCATATCT
This sequence comes from Triplophysa tibetana, assembly GCA_008369825.1. Classification (NCBI taxonomy): domain Eukaryota; kingdom Metazoa; phylum Chordata; class Actinopteri; order Cypriniformes; family Nemacheilidae; genus Triplophysa; species Triplophysa tibetana. The sequence continues at coordinate 14,436,679 of CM017894.1, forward strand.
GATGTTACGACAAATGTACAGGATATTCTTAAGAGTGATGTCCCAACAGAACCAGTTTCAACCTGTTATTTCTGAAGCTGTGTGGTTAGCACGAAATGAACAAGTCTTGCAAGAGATGTGGATTGCATTAACAGCAGTGTTAAAAGAATAATGTTTAGGAGGTTTTAAACCACCGATGATAAAAACCTATTTCTTCCGTCAATGACTAGTTATCAAATTGAGTTATTTTGATAACCTAGTTATTAATAAAAAAGTTAGTCTCTAATTTGTACGTTTGTTGGAGGTAAAACAAACGAATACATTCTTGATGTTGTGCTTCCTAACCAATTAGGAAGTCAACATTGACCCTATACTGTGTGAATGCATGCTTCTGGTTTATGGTGCACACCCTTATTGGTGCAAATCATTTAATAATAAATAACATTATCAATTGCTTCCTATGCAACACGAATTTCCAATTCAGCAGTGAAAATCCCGGAACAGACGAACACGTAGGTGTCTGTTTCATGCACGTCCCTTCTGTCAAACCCCTGACCTGCCCCATCTTTCTCCTAATGAGAGATATAAAGGAACCGAGCCACAGAGCCATGGGGTTGAAGCCTGCTTGACAGAGCAGAGAAACAAAACCATCTGTCATTTCCACTTCCTACACATTTCCAATGTAAGACCCCAACACGAACCCTGTGAGCCGGTACAACATTTAATGCTTTGAAACATAAAGAGATTGCGAGTTCTCGGTTGTAATAATGTGACTAATCTGTTAATCAGCCCTTTGATGCTATTCAATAACATTTCCCATAATGCACCTGGGCGCCAAATGTGTTGTGAAGGACTACTGCAATGTTTAGCCGCAGAATAAGTGTCCATTTTAAAATTGTCTTTCTGAATTTACTATTTAAAGGTGTGTGTTTAGTTAAAATTATCTTTTTTTTTCGTTTTGTGAACTACGAACAATATTTCTCCCGAATTTAGAATAAATTTTTTTTACTGTATTTCTTTCTGCAAACAAAACAAGTATTTTATGTGATAACCTTGATTTTTCTCTTTCTTTTCATGCTGTGACAATTTTACATTACTGTTAGATGACTTTTTGTCGAACCTGAGGTTTGATTTTGATGAAATTCAATAGACACTGGACTGGAATGGCTACAATACATCTAGAAATGCTGATTAAATAATAAATTAGGAATGGTCTCTTAATTTTTTCCTTAGCTGCATGTGTATCTTTAAGCCCCCTGGAGGTGTATATCTACTTACACAATATAAAACTGACAATGTCACGATTAAAGCCTTGACAATTAATTCTGTTATCGCACACAGTCCCTCTCGCAGCTTCCTCAGCAGCAAAAACGAGTGTTCGGCTGGAAAAAGTGAGAGAAATAGATAAATATTATAAAAAAAGATGCAGTGACAATTTAATCTTTATTTACTGAAGCGCTGACTGACAGCAAATCTATAAATGTAAAACACTCCTAAATAAAAGGGATTTTGAATACACAGACAGTAAATGTCCAATATTCTGTAGCTGTACCTTCTTCGTAGAAGCAAAAATATCTGAAACAATATGAGAATGCGTAAATGGCTGCAATTTTCATTCTCGTTGAACTGCCTCTCTGTCATAATATCGTTAAATATTTCGATGATATTCACAGACATTTCACATCTCTATCATGCATCAAAATACACTCCTCCACTTGAATTTCCTGGCATGCCTTTCAACGTCCCTCGTGCGCTCTAGGAAAGAAAACTAAAATGGCAGAACAGTCAATTAATGGAAGGGGATTTGATCATCTTCAAACCGTCAGCTGCGTTTGAATGGCGTACGCCAACATAAATAACAGTCCTCCGATCTGACGACTTCTCAAGTTATTACAGCCACTGAAAAGAAAAGAAAATAAACTCAATCTAGCTGTCGAAGTTTTCCAAAGACCCACTCAGTCACCTGTGCGTCATATTTTCTCGGCACACCTGCCTCTCCAGGGAGGGCCGAATTACGACTAGACTCGTGTTTCTGGATTGCGTTCCCTCCTTAATTGCCTCTTCACATTCAGCTTGTCAGGAGTGCTGTTTCTGCCTCTCATCGCTCATGTCTGTTCGAAGCTGTCGAGATAACTGTCACCGCTGCTGTAGTTAACATCTCTTTTCCATTCCATTCAAAACCGCCTCTTCTGAAATGGAAAAACAATTATACGTTTTATCTTATTTATGTTGATGAGTGTTTAGCTTCCTATCAGTCAGAAGACAGAAACAGTGATTTAGTCACGTTGCAGAACTTTTTAAAAACGTTGTATTGGACACGTTTTGATGAACGTTCCAAACCCAACTGACTTCCTTTCGTGTGAGAAACGTTTATCACAATGCAAATATAATCACATCTTTAAGATTTGCCCTGTTCTGATTTCCTAAATAAAAGACAGCAAAGGGACAAGTAAAAGAAACAGAAAACATTATTAATAATGTTTGTATCATGTCATCATTCATTACAAACATGCTTAAATGTCCAATGTATAAAATTTAGCGGCATCTAGAGGTGACGTTGTGAATTGCAACCAATGGCTCACTCCACCCCTCCTTTTCAAAGCAGTACAGTGGCTGATACAGAACTAAGATGTTGTCACATTTTTGCTTCTTTGCCGCAGCAGACAAGGTATTTACAAAATGTAGAGCAGTTTGTCCGTTTAGGGCTACTGTAGAAACAACATGGTGATCCATGCAAGAGGTCCTGCGGTGTACGTAGATAGAACTAGCTCATTCTATGGTAATAAAACCATAACACTTTATTATGTAAGGTCTTTATACCCCTCTGAAGACATTATGTATATTATATTGCATTTCTGTCAATGGATCTTACAAAAAATTGCACAATGGACCTTTAAATTTACAGTAAGTTATTATTTAAGCAAATTAAGCATAAAACACAGTTTAAGTATTACTGTAAATGCAGAATGTTGGATTTATAGCCTTTAAATGGATGTGTAAATAACATTTGGCTGTGCAGGACTGTAAAGTATATTGTATAAGGCTGGGTCATTTCACTTAGAGGAGGTCCAGTTTCTGTATATTAAAGGACTTAATTGCTTTCATATTAGATTGATGAGTCAAGCTCTTTTGTCTGAGGCTTAATACCATTAAGAACCTCCGTCTGGATCTGTTCTTTTATTTATAAAACAGTATCTAGATCATACAACACATTGATGATCCGTTCAGAATCAAACTCCTATATTAAATACATTACATTTTTGATATAACAAAAGATCAATGAATTTGTGCTTTCAAGAACTAGAAACCAATACATTAGTCTTACCAACCGAAGACACCCATGAAAAAATAAAAAAGCCTTTTCATGTGTCTGTGGGTAGCAGGACGCTCCTGCTCGAGAGCCACTGTGCATGGGTGTTCCACCAAACCTGAAGGATCTCACCAGTCCCTTAATAAGTCCTGACAGGAAACGATCAATATCTGTCACTCACCAACCACCTGAGGACCTCAGCAACTCCTGTGTCAGAGCGGAAAGACAAGGTTGAAGAAAATAATGAGCAACGTTCAAACGCAACCTCGGCTAGGGTTTATGTGCCATTTTTAGACTGAATTTAAAGGTGCTGTGTGTATTTTTCCGGAGGATCTATTGACACAAATGCAATATTATATAAATAACTATGTCTTCAGACGTGTTTAAAGACACAAAATAATGAAGCGTTATGTTTTTATTTTCTTAAAATTAGCTATTTCTGTCTAAATGCACTGCGGGTCAACTTACATCGAATTCGCCATGTTGTTTCTTCACTAGCCCTACACAGACAAACTGTTCTACTCGTAAATATGTGGTGCGTAAATCTCCTTCGGCAAAGAAGTGAAAACATGACAACATCTAAGCTAGCGATTTGAAAGGATGGGGGGAGTGAGAAGTAAGTTGCAATTGCGAAGCCGACTGCTAGATGCCGCTAAATTTCCTACACTGGAGCTTTAATATATGCTATTTGAATCGATCAACATATTTGAATAATTTGAACTGTAAATATAGCTAAATATAACTAAAATAATGTTTGTTTAGTGGTCCACCGATTTATTGCCTGATGCAAATACCAATAAAAAACACTGAGGCATACAGACAATTATTGAAGCTAAATTAATAAATATTGAGTAATACGTGGCTGCTTAGTAGCATGTAACTTAGCTTTAAACAGATTGTATGATACCTGTATACTCATAAATGTAAACCTAGATGTCGTTTCAGATAAAAGTCAATGTGTGCTTTAATTTAACAACGATTCAATGTATCTGCATGGTGCACTTATGACACATGATATGTTGAGAATGTTGTATTCTTGTTGTTCGGCTATACAAGCCCAATGCCACTTGAATCACGGGGTGTCGCGCTCAGGCTTTTGAAGTCGTACAAGCAAAACAGGAAGTCTAGCGAGAGAGGAGAAGCTGGAGGGAGAGAGAGATGGGAAGGGTGGGTGACAGAGTTAAGAAGGATGAGATTCTTTAGACTGCATCAGATCAGCAGGTTGCACTGACTTCTCAAAACACGGCTGTTTACATCAGCTGCAGTCTGCGCCAGAGGAGAGACATGTGATCAACTGTCAACCAAACTCTGAATTGCAAAACAATGAGCGTACGTTTCTCTAAAGCGGCAAACAGTTGACTGACAGCTGACAAGTTTTTTTGACAGGTTTTGCACTTGAAGGAGCCGCGTGTGATTTTGCAAAATCGTACTCAACAGCTTAACTTAAAATTCCTTATTATAATCAGGGCAAGGAGAACGTTTTGATCACATTTTTATTTTTGCTCAAAAATTAATCATTTAAAAAAAAATAACCATCAAAAGGTAAGGATTGCAGCTACGGGGCTTTACAAAATGCCCTTATTTTAACCAAACGTACATGATGCTGAACTTGTGAACGCGCATATAGACGAGAAAGAGTCAGCGAGAGTGGGCGAGCAAGCGAGAAAGTCTGATATCAGTTCCAGTGTGCGGTCAGATGTGTGAAGGTTAGCTCATTAGTCCATAACTTGCCACAGCATTGCTAAAGTCTGTTAGCCGATTAGAAATTCCAGGGGAGTTTTTGCCGTGCATTATGGGAAACAAACATGAGGGACCCTCGTCAAGCATCTCTCTCTCTCTCACACACGCACACATACAAACACACACACACTACTGTATATTGCTGTTCTGCACCTTCTTAAAACATTCTGCAAAAGCACAGCACTTTCGAAGACCATCTCATTCGTTTTAAGGGCTCTCATAATGTGCTCACTATTCTAAGTAGTCTACTTGTACAAGATGTTTCCAGAATTCAGGGTCGTGCTTTTCATATCAGGATATTGGTAGACGTTAAGAGCGTGTGCTGGATGATCTTCAAAAATGTGTATTAAAATAAGAAGTAATATAGACTTAGGAATGTTAATTAAAGGAAAGTAACATGAGCTGGGTTTCAAGCACAATTAAGTGCTCATAAATTTGCATGTCCGAAAAACACATTCGTGTCAATTATTGAGCACAGTTCCATTAAAAATAGCATTAATAACATTTTAATAGCAGGTAAAAATTTGCGCTGAAAGGACAATTCTCCATTTTCTTTTTTTGACATTTCATATTTTATTCTTTTAGCTGACATGAAAAATACTCTGTATGTTGTATGTCCAACAATGGCCCACACATGGCTTTGATACAGAAAACGGCAATGAAAATTATGAAAAAAATTACATCTTAAAGAACAAGATAGTTTCTGACATTAACAAAAATGTTGTAATCCCAAATCTGATTTCACAAAAATCGTAACTATTTCTAATTCATGTGAATTCGTATGATGTAATTCACACAAAAACATATGAATATCAGAAAACTCAGTACTTGATGCTCCACCAATAAATTACAATATATTTACAAAATTACAAATATTTACAAAATGATGTGAAAATTCGACAGTATGTCTTCTTGCTTATGTTACTGCGCCCAGGTCTGCAGTCAACTTTTCCAGTATACTTAAGCATCTTTATTCCACAGTGGTGCACACATTGTATTCACTAAACAACTGCTTTAAACACCTGAGTACGGAGAGGTCACTTGACACAAGTTAAATCTCTTAAGAGAATCTCAAATAACTTGGTCGACCCGCCCAGCCCAACTCCTAAAGCCTGGATCAAACCGTCCTGATCCAAACTTACGCAGAACCACAGATCTTCATCTTCCCGGCACATCTCTACTTTTGAAGTTATATGCACATTAATGACCTCTGTCTGACATCACCCGCTTGTCATTCTAGAGCATCATCCAGCAGACACACGGGGGAATCCCATCTGCCAGTTAAATGATACATCAAGACAGTTCATCTGCCAGCATTGATTAGAAATTGATAAATCAAGAGTTGATGAGAGCCAGAAGAAGGGAGGTCATTCGATTCATCATCCCACTCCTGAACTGAAAGTTAAGCGTAATTAAGTAACAGAGGATTTACTACTTTTAAATCAGACACAATGAGAAGAGAATCTTTCCAATTAGCATGATTTAAAGATAACTGACCTTTCTGTGCGAGATGATAAGAGGCCGTTTTGTTTTTAGCTTACTTAGTTCATAAAAAACCAAGGTAGCGACCTACACATCTTAAAAATAGCAAGTAAAGGACAAATTTAATCAGTAAATCAAGGACAAAAGTTACTGAAACTATATGTTTCCAAATCTGTTACTTTTTTGGGTTAAAAATAAACAAAAATGATATATTGAACAATTAAAAAAGATGTGTACGAAACAGTCTTAACGCTTCACCCCAATACGCATAAATAAGCTTATAACAATGATTTATAATTTAAGCCGTCAGATACGGTTTTGCAAAAATTGTCAGATTTACATCATTAGACCTCATCTCATGTAAAAGATATGTAACGTACGACATGTGATATCATAATTTGTCGATTTACTACTGAAGATTTCTGTGCAGTAGCAATACAGCTTTGTAGTTCTCCCAAATCAAATTCAACAAAATGTTAATGAAACTGTTCACCATTCCGCTTTTTACACTCCACCTGAACATGACACACCAAGGTTATAAGCAATAGAATAATCCATACTAAAATACAGACAGCATCAATGCAAGAAAAAACATACAATTCAGAGTAGAATCAGCTTTCTGGTGTTTTTTTGGCGTTCACTTTGATTTTACCAAACAAACATAGAGATTGGTAATCATTCTCAATTACACCACATTTGAGTAGATATGTATACAGTTTAGGTCTAGATCTACAATTAGGCCTCGCAGACAAAACCTAAAAAGTACAAAAGTTCAAATCTACAGCAACTACCAAATGACTCAGAATGTTCTTATCCGTATAGCTTATCTCCTCTCATCAAGTAAGTAGCAACAACTCTCTCTCCAGCTGCAGTAAAGTTGCCAGCATATTTTATGATCTGGTGTCTGCACGCAAGCTATGACATATCGTGACGTATTTGTTCAAAAGCCTCTGCCAACTGTCCAGAATCAGCCTGCCAAGTCAAGAACATCCAAACTGGTGCTCCATACTAATTTTCTGTGGCGTGATGAGTTTAATTCTGAATCTGCGCATCTCTGCCTGGACCCCAGCAACCCGGCTAACTGTGGATGTAATCGATCCATTTGTTAGGCAAAGCAAGAAAAACAATTTAACCCGCCATTTCTGCCAAGCCGGGAACAGCAATTTTCTTTGTGGAGTGAAAGAAGAGTCGGTCACTTCAGGCTCTGAGTTAAAGAGAAAGTGCAAAACAGTCCTTCACAGACAAATTGAAAGTGGAACACATTGAGTTTCACTTTAATAGCAAGTTAATTGGAGTCAGTGGTTTGCTTCAAAGGCTTTTGTTCGTGGGATGAAAAAAAGGTTGTTCAGATGGCCTTGGCCCTGGTCCTTGAAACTCCCACAAATAACCCACCGCCCCCATCCCACTGTCCGAGTACTTGCACGCTAGATCGAGAGCACCATTAACCACTTCCATTTGACTGCAAAGCTTAAAACCACTACTACCACTACGTTTCAGAGGAATAAATGAAAGTCTGCTCAAAGGATCAATAGAGCAAAGGTTTGGATCCAGGGAGAGACAAGATGAGACATAGAAACACACACACATGCTGAAGGTCAACACACCAAGTCTCTCAATTGCAAACACAAGTTACTTAAAAAGGCACAGCTGAAGAGAATTCTGGGAAGAGATCTAGCTTGGTTTTTGACCGGCTCTGTTGCCCCCGCAGGACTGACAATCCTATAATTGTCTCTCGAGACATATTGATTGACTTGAATTGAAGAAGTTGCTTTTTTCCTTCCCTGGCGAGTGTGTCACCTCCTCCTCTGTCCTATTTGGATCTTCAGAGCAAAGAAAAAAGACAGGGAGAGAAAGACAGACACTGGTTTCTGGGAACTGCCGAGGGAAAATATGCAGTTGGAGTCTTGCTTTCATTAAAGCGTCGAGAGTAGGCGAACAAGTAAAGGTAAAGGGAATGAGGATAGTTGACAAGTCCAAAAGGTCAATATAATCTTTGGCCTTCATTACTAAAGATGACTTGTTTGGTGACAGGAGTGTGTGGTCTATCATTACCTGTAGAGTGTCTCTCGAAGGAGAAGGGAACAGTGGAGATTTGTTGGCACGAGAGTTGTTCCCCCTCCTCTGGCACCAGCCCAATGGGTTGTGTGCTGCAAATGGATTCTGCCCGACTCTGGTCTTCTGAGACTGAGGGTCAGAGACAGCAATAGTGGTGTGTGAAAGCCTTTCTGTCTCTGGTGCTGGATGGAATTGACTTTGCTTAGACTTTTATTAACCCTAAAGATCCCTATGCAATTGCAAAAGTTGAAGGTTACTAGCACAAGGCCACAAGGTTTCTTTCCAGTGCATCAGAGTTGTTGTTCGAGCATGTGAACAGGGATCACACAAGCAATGATTGATGCACGAACAGCTAGAGGATGCTGGAAGTTTTTGTAAGGGTGTTATTTAGGAGCTAGGGATAAAGAAAGCATCAGACAAGAAGTTGAAAGCGGTGGTTGAGGATGCGGATGCATGCATGTGTGTGTCCAGTCTGCCTCAAGCAATATTGGTTTCATCTCTGACCATAACAAAAATAGACCTATTACAGCCCTCGGATCTCTGGAGAAACACTGTCCCCTCTAGTCCACGGGTCTCCAGATTGAACGCCTGTTCAGATTTGTTGAGTTCTGCGGCCACGAGAGACCTAGTCGAGGGCCTGCTGCTGTTTCAGCCCACCCGCCGTTCACCTCCCCTTCAGTTTCAATGCCTAATTCACCTGTTGTATTCATCCCTTGTTCCTGCCATCAGTTGTTCATTGCTAGTGCCTCTGTAAGGCAGCGAGGTAATTGCCCCGGTCAGATCAACAGCCACTAGGGGGCCTGTGAAATATATCAGGCCCAGTCAGGAGGGCACATCTCTTATGAACCTCAGCTGTGCGGTTAAGCGTTAGCGATGCACAAGGCGAGCTATGCTAACTGTCCTTTCACAGGTGATGAGAGCTGGTGCTATGGTTGTTGTCACTCAAAACGAGGGGATTTCTTTCATTCACACACGATGAATCTCCAATTCTCTACAAGCTAAATGTATGGGTATAGATATTGTCTTTTAGTTTCCGGGGGCTGCATGTCAATATACATATTTTGAGTGAAAGAACTTGACATCCAAATGCTCAGCCATAGGCTCTGCCAAAGAGGGCAAAGGATGGCAATTCTCAACTTTGCATGCATGCAGGTGTTTGGCAGAAGACACAAGGAAACTGGTAAAGAGTTAAAAAAAATTGTTTAAAAAAAGCAGAAGGAAGAAGAAAATTAAAAGAAAAAACCCCACACCTCTGACGTCTATGATTAATTCCATCTTAAAGTGAGCGTGGACTCATGAGAAGTAAATATCATTATTCTTCATGTGGCGTGTACTGTAGCTTCTGTCAAGGTTTATTTGCAAAGCTTCTAATAAAATGAGGAGAAAACAAACTTCTCTTGAGTCAAGAATCTGTTCTGCTCTCATTATTCCACGTACTTAAGCTGAGTATTTACGCAAGAGTTGTGCAAGACACAATAGCTGAATAACACTTGAACGTATCAATACATCAGAACAGTATTAAATGTATCAAAACAAAAATATTGCCAAATCTTAACAACAAAAACAAAGTTAATATTAAAAAAGCATGTTGCATGTTGTAATATTTAACACATGCTTTGGACGCTCATACGTATTACCATATGTTAGTCCAACTCACAAGTAATTGGCATAATAAGAACAGAGATCGATAGCTGTGTGGGAAAAGTTCATTTGAATATCTGTGAGAAAAGGAAAAACATGATGTTTTGGGATTCTGGATTCCTGGTGCCTCACTCAGCATTGAAGCAGACACGGAGTAGTCCTATATGAAAGACTTGAAAAACTGGATAGGAACTATTCAAATTGACAAGAGACATTTTACAACAACTGTGAAAAACAGTGTTAGCCGTGGGCTAAGAGTGTTATAAACACCTTAAGTTTGGCCTTTAGATTTAAAATTGCCTTACGGGTTTGAAAACATCAATTTTAGCTGGTGTACACTACTTTGTAGTCCAAAGGTTGAGAGCTTTAGTTCAGACAACGACTTAACAAATCTTACCAGAAAGGTCGGTCCCTAAATTTTACTTTGGGGTCAACACACTTTGGCCTCATCCATAGAAAAAACGAGAAATTGGCTGGTTAATATCATCCCGTCCTACATGATGAGACCAACATTGGAAAAAGATGTTTGAGCCATTGAGGAATATCCAGAGGGCGATGCTATAAAAGCGATGGCCCTGTTCCTTAAAGAATAGATCCAGAGATGCCAAGACGTCTTGGCCTGGAGATAAAACCAGCACAGAAGAGACATTTGAGTTTGTTGTCAAATACCAGGCACCACTTTGTAGCTTGTTCTCGTATTCCACTTGGGATTCATCTAGCGTTAATGAACGTTTTGAATAATGAATAAGAAAGATTTGTCGACAAGCCTAAAGTGAGTCTCTAAACATGTTTTTGAACAGAAAAAAAAATGTTGTTTGGTTTCATTGACTCAGTGCAACAGAGCTTGTTAGAATTAAATTAAATAGAGTTAAATACCTTAATGCAGGTGAGTTAAATACCAAAATGTCTCTCTTGCTTTTTTCTCTTTATACAACCTAAAAATATATATTTGTAAATGACATTCAATTATTTTATCTACGGTATATCCAGCTATTTGTTTTTTAAATGGTAACTGGATATCAGCTTCTCTATAAATAAAACTATTATGTATTATGTCTGGCTGGAAAAACTGTGGCGTATAAAAACAGAAACGGAGGCATCTGCCAACTGAATGCATGTAATGCCAGCCGGCTCTGCAATCTAGTCTTGTCCTGTTGCAAAGTGATGCGTGGTTGCAATAGTAAGTGACTTTATTAAAAGCAAAGAGATGTGAAACAGAACTTGCTCAGATAGGGATGTAGAAAACTACATAGAAATAACAATTGCGACTTCCGTCACTGAAACTATTAATACCAAACCCCTAACATCAAGATGGCACAGCAATGGCACAACATGCTCAGTAATAACAATCACAATCCATTCATTAGAACTGCCATAAACTCCAATATTTGATTTAAATAATATAAACTAATTCGAACTAAAATAATTGTATAATTAATCAGGTTTATACTCAAAACCTATGGAAGCCCGTTTCCGCCAGGGTTGGGATTTTTTTTAGAATCAGTAACTCATAATAATAAATTAAGTATCATAACATAATGACAAAAGTAGGAATTTCGACTTAGTAAGTAATAATAATTACTTAGAATCTCATTATAATGACTAAGTCATTACAGAGATACTAAGTCAATGAGATACTTATGTCATTATTATGAGATACTAAGTCAATGAGATACTTATGTCATTATTATGAGATACTAATTCATTATTATGAGATACTAAGTCAATATTATGAGATACTTATGTCATTATTATAAGATACTTTAGTTATTATGAGATACTAAGTCATTATTATGAGATCCTTAAGTCATTATTATGAGATACTTACGTTATTATTATGAGATAATAAGTTATGATTGTGAGTTACTTAAATCATTATTATGAGATAATAAGTTATTATTATGAGATACTTAAGTCATTATAATGAGATACTAAGTTATAATTATGAGTTACTTAAATCATTATTATGATAAACAAAGTTATTATTATGAGATACTTAAGTCATTATAATGAGATACTTAAGTCATTATTATGAGATGCTAAGTTATTATTATGAGTTACTTAAATCATTATTATGAGATACAAAGTTATTATTATGAGATACTTGAGTCATTGTTATGAGATACTAAGTCATTATTATGAGATACTTAAGTCATTATTATGAGATACTAAGTTATTATTATGAGATACATTAGTCATTATTAGGAGATACGAAGTCATTATTATGAGATACTAAGTCATTATTATGAGTTACTAATAAATTGCATATGTTTTTAATGTTTAACTTGTAGAGATTTTCCAATTTATTCCGTTAACATTTCTGCAAAAAAAAAATCTTTTACCTGTTATGTAACTGATTCTTTGTACGGATCCATCTTAGGTCTCTCGATGAAAGTGTATGTTTTCAATTATAAAAGCAAGCTCTGAAAAAGTTGATGCAACTTTAACACAATTATCTCGCACATTTTTGCTGTTGAAAACATCTCAAACTTTCAAAACTGTTTATTTTCCAGGATGCTGGCAAACACACTTCGCTCTGTGATCTCCACTGCCTCAGTTTCATGCAGAGAGAGGCTCTGATCAAAGTCAAGGATGGATGATGGTTACATTCATAATCATGACTGATGTCCTCCTGGAGTGATATTATTGGAATTCTGAGCACTTTCTCGCTTCTAATCAAATATAATCTTACTTTAAGAGTTGAATAGAAGTGCGCTCTCAACTAATTAGGTTTGAAGGTATTGTATGCAGATTTTCGCTTTATGCCGCTTCAGCAAAGAGAAGTGCAGATACAAAAAGAGAGGAGTTAAATAGGGAAACAACAGAGATTGGTGGGTCCTTCAAGCTCAGCTTTTCCCAGATCGTAGGGACCTTGTCCTTTAAAGCCAAATTAGCAGCAGATTTCTTTGAAGAGGTGCATAATTGGTTTGTGCCTTAAGAGTTTCCGTTTATTGACTTGCACTTGTTCCATGACAGCATTATGGATTCTACTTGTTTGCTTTTATACATTTAGAGAGAAAGGCACTCATGTGTAGGCTATTCTACAGCAATGTATTTGTCTTCAATTGAACAAAGACAACTTTAAACTAGGGCTTTCAGTCTATTAACAAGAAAATCTGATTAATTAAAATAAATTAATACATTGACGTTTATAATACATAAATAAATCAATTATTATTTGACTGTGCGTCGTATTTGGCCTCCCCAATTCTGATTGGTTCATACAGGGTAGACGCTGCTACCTGATTGGTCAAAAATACGTAAAGCCCGCCCACAGTAGACATAAATACAGATGGGTAAAGCATTATATAGACATATATATCAATCAAACTGGAGTTGGTTTGTTCTGATTTAAGCCACAATAACAAAATACAACTAACTGACACAATAAAACACAATAAAAACACAATAACATAATGATAAATAGTATATTTTTATATTTTTTTAAAACGGAGTAATCTCTCTTTTTAAAATAAACTTTTAGTATATTCATTTAGAAACACCATATGAAATGCACATATTCTATTTTATTAAATACATCGAAGACATTTATTGAAGACATGAAGACATTTTATTAAAACAAATTGGTATTTTTATTATTGTTGGATATGTACAGAATGGAATAGCTTAATAATAATTGCGCTGTAGGAATGGCCACATGAAGTCGAACATGCCTGGTTCGATAAAAACGTGACGCCAGTGCACTTTTTTCACCTGCTGTTTAATGTGTTGTTTTCCAAAGATTAAATATGCTTATCAATAAAAGAATAATCTTCATGATGACAGTACAAGTGCAAGTTTAATTGAGAACATCTAATTATGCCGCATTACGCCCGTGGACAAACCTGCACCCTACAAACAGTACACTGTCGGTAAAATCTATGTACTAGTAATAGATTGGCAACATTTGAGCAAGTCCATGTCTGTTCTTCATCTTAAAGTGAGGCAGTTTAGTTAAACTCTTGCTGAGAAATATAAATGTCAATGTGTGATTCACTGTTGGAGAGTCACTCGGTCTTTAATAGTTGCTTTTAAGTTGATCAAACAAGCGGCTCCACAGTTTTTGGCCCCCTAGCAGGGGCCTGTTATTCAAGCACTCAATATTCAGCCTTTAGAGGTGAATTTGGTGGTATTATGTATACAACTCAAAAAATGTATAACTAAATGTGAGAAAACCAAGGCAAAGCTTGATTTATTGCTTCTCATTTGGGCAGAATTTAACCGTATTTGGATGCTAGCATGGATGATGCCACTTGTTTGCTTATACTTACAGACATATCACAGATATAAGTATGCAATTAAAAAAAAAAATAGCGAATCATAGTCATTTAACCACATAAGCAAGTATTAACATAAAAGCCTCAAATGCAAAAGTTCAGACTGCTTATTTATGTATCACGATAATAGAAAACATAACACTAATCTTTTGATTAATGACACACATTTATTTTTTAAAGTGATATCAAAACCAAAACAATACCATGATTTGAGCGGTCAATATTTTCGCTATTATTCTGACCATCACTGTTTGATTGACCATTGTGAATTGTTGCTAACAACGTTTTTTCACTTTCCAGCTTATTATTATTAAACATAGATTATAAAATATAGTATTCAAAGTATGAAAAATCAAAACCACAACGATTTTTACAAAGAGTTTTGTTTTTTTAATTCACAATGGTGTGGTGTAAATTCATAATGCAACATTTGTAAACACATGGAAGCATCAATAAAATCTTTAATATTCACTATTTATCCAATTGATTTTGCAACCCTCACAGGTAGCAGTAAAACCAAATCTGTGCCTGTAAAGAGTGTGTGCTTGTATGTGCATGTGAGAGAAAGAACAATTGCGTAAGTGTGCTATAGAGTCAGAAAGTTTCATCCTCCGTAATTAAATCTATTTCTCTCTCTCTTCATTTCTCACCCCATCTGAGTAACAACATGTAGCCCCAGCGAATAGGCGAATGAAGACACTCCCTCTTTATTTTGTTTTTCCTTGTTCATGACACTCACAAAACACAAGGATGCACTCCAAAGCCAAAACAAGTCACAAACCCGCAAGAGTTAGCAGAGATACAGAGATAAGTGTGAATAAATGGCACCTCAAAGGGCAGAGAGGCTATTCTAAAGACAGCTTGTGCAACAAACAGTGACCAAAGTGAGTCACCTAAAGGTCATCATTTTCTGCTACTAACATAACATCTCTAAACACGTCTATTTCTAAAACACTGAAGGGTCTGTGAATTGGTTTCTGCTACCAGTGTTCTGCCTTTAAGCTATAGACAAAAACCCAGCATGCATTATGTAAAGTTTAAAGTATTTAGAAAAGTGTATTTTATAGATCGATTAAAATTAAAAGCATGGAACAAGATTTGCTGTTTATTCTACAGAGAATTTGTTTATATGGAATATAAGAAAGTGCATGGAGATGGTGGTCTAGTGGGTTAAACCACTGAACTGGTAAATCAAAGGTTGCTGGGTCGATCCCAGCAGCCACCACCAGTGCGTCCTTGAGCAAGACACTTTACTCCATGTTGCTCCAGGGTTTGTCTCTGTAATAAGTGCTCTGTAAGTCGCTTTGGATAAAAGCGTCTGCCAAATGACTAAATGTAAAATGTAAATGTAAATGCATGATCATAAATAATTAAAATTAATAATTGATAAATAATCCTTTTCAACATGTTTTTGAGAGTTTGCATTTATAAGAGGATGATTTAAAAGGGAAAATATCTCTAATATCTAAATACATCAGTTATTGCTCCTAGATAGCAATAACACGACGAAGAAGGAATGTTAATATTTTGTTATTTTTGATCTTGAAAGGTTGTAAGATATCCCTGCATTATATCACTAAACGAGGAAAATCCACTTAAGTTGAAAAAAATGACAAAATGTTGTAAAATATTGTCATTTACTCATGTCTATATTTGGGTGATGAAGGGCTTTGTCACACGTCGTCGAGTGTTAAAAGGTGAAACATCCACATGTCCCCTCATTCATGCCAATTCATCACTGTCAAAAATCCATTTTAGGACACCTAGGGACATGCTTGTTCTCTGCTATAGCGCATGTCTTTTAACCAACCAGAGTAACCTTTTAAAAACTCACGGTGCTCTCTGGAGGTTGATGGGTGAGGCCGTGGTGACTCCAACCAGACTGGTGGAACATATGCTTGAAATGGAGAAGATGGACCTCTGCAAAGCGAGGTCAAAGGATAAAGAAGACAAGACGGTAAAACAGTTCTGCGGGGCTTTGATAGTGGGACTCCTTGGGTTCTTTTTCTGCAGATCGAAGAGAACGGTGGAGGTCTTGGTTGTGGTGACCTGCAGAGAGCGCAGAGACGCATATATCTGGCTTCAGTTTCAGTTCATATTCACAAAGATGATCTCAAAGTCATGGTACAGTCAATACAGACGAGCTCAAATCAGAAGGTCAAGGTTTGACTGGTTAGCACGATCCAGTTACCCCTTGCTGGTAAATGTGTAACATTGTGTAATTCTGCTTGCAAAATGCATTTTTCTTAAAGGTGCTCTGTGTAATATTTAGGAGGATCTAGTGAAATGCAATAAAATAAACATAACTATGTCTTCAGCCTTACATAATGAGAGTTATGTTTATATTGCCTTAGAAGGAGTTATTTCTACATGAATTTCTCCATATTGTTTCTTCTCGCTTCACCGCCCGATCACCACTCGCTATTAGATATTAGGATTGCGTTTATCTATCTCAGCATACATACAAACACGGACAGAGCCACTTCACAGTGCAATTTAGCGCACAAGAAAAAAAATAAATGCAAAGCAGAAATAACGCAATTTACTTGGCCGTATTGGACAGTAGGGATCGTACATTTACATTTATGCATTTGGCGGACAATTTTATCCAAAGCGACTTACATTGCTTAATCCTATACATTCATACATAGGTAATTGCAATCCCCTGGGATCGAACCCACAACCTTGCGTTGTTAACGCAATGCTCTTACTACTGAGCTTCAGGGAACCGTCGTACCATACGGTTAAATTTTATATTGAGTATTATGGCATCCCCAGTAAATACATCATCTCCTCCAGCAAAGAAAAGCAAAAGCGCGACAACATCATAGCCCTGCGAGAGCTACCGTAGTGTTTCGAAAGGGAGGGCTGAGCTTTGAAGTGAGCCGTTGGTTGCAATTCACAACCTCACCACTAGATGCTGCTAAAATCTCCACATTGCATATTAAAGGAATGGCTTTTTGAAAGCCTATTCCGTAAATAGTAAGTATTTTATTATGACACAATTAGTAGGTTGTTTATAAGGCATCATAAATGCATTGTTTCTCACGATGCCATTATCTTATAGACATTGAGTCAATAAACACAATTTTCTCCAGGTTATATATACAACCTTAGCTCAAACCTATCGTTATGCCATTCCGATGCCAATTGTAAAAAAAAGAATCCATTTTAATTGGCACTCTCTTTAAATCCAGAGTCTAAAAATATTCTTGTGTCTAAAGCCACACGCAGAAATATTGTGTTTTTGGGTGCAAAATTGCAAATGTGGCATTGTTAAACTAACACAACCGCTATTTTTATGGATTTTATTACTAATAAGCTTTTCTGCAAAATCATTAAAACAGCTTAACAGAAATAATTCCCTGTAGAACACTGATTTTATTCTCTCCAGGAGACCATAAGAGTAATATTGGCCTTTAAAAAACGAAGAACGAAGCAATAAAGTGCAGCGTTTTCATACCGAAATAAACAAGTAGTGAAATTAAATAAGAGCCACTCCAATTTAATCTGGAGTTCCTTCCATGGCTCGCTTTTGATAAGAAACAATAACTACCTCCCACTGATAAACACCCTCCGAACATTTAGCCCTACCGCTTCTTCAAACTCAAACTTTCTCCTTTATTAAAATATGCACATTTAGTAGTGTTCACACATTTTGAATAGATTTGCATTCTCTGTGTGCCAGGCCCTTTGAAGTAAGCTTGCTTTCAGATCTAACGTGTGTGGGTAGATAATATTTTCATTAAATAGCAGAAAAAATTGCTCTGTCTTATTTCAAGAAATGGCAAAAACGTCGCAAACTCGAACTAGAACCTGTACAGCACCGTTGTTTCATATTATAATTATTAATGTGTGTGTTCCTTTATGCATTAAATAAAAGGTTCTACTTGAGGGGATAACATTAATCAAAATAAGCCAGTCGGAGTAAATGTGATGTTAGTCTTTTAAACAATAATGTAACAGATCATTTAAATACAGGCAGTTGTAACAACGTTCTGATGTTATAGCCGCTATAGAGCCACATAGAAAAATGAGGAGATGGTCTGAGGAAATGAATATCATAAATATAACTGCCATCTTATTTTTTCGATAGTTGGCTCTAAAGATTCGATCAGTCTGTTTTTATTTTGCCCTAACAGAACTCAGCCAACCAAGTCTCCATATAGCCTGTCAAATACAAAAGACAGAGTTTAGTGACAAAAAGCAAAAGATTGGGTAATTACAATAATACAATTACATGTAAAATGCAAAATAATACTTCTACAAGTAATTTTATGCAAGGGATTGTCGTAAGAAAAGCTAAAACATTATTAGTGGAGAATTTTGCTCAGCAGGCCATAAACCAACTAAACCCTGTTGAATCTGGTAAAAGGATGAACACATAGATAGATGTTTGGAAGAATCCTTATAAACATGTTCTTGGTCACAATTTAGAAAAAAAAGGCTTCATAAATTTCTCTGTTCTGTTAAACACAAAATAAGATATTTTGAAGAATGTAGCAAAGCAAACCGTTCTGGGGCACCTTTGACTTTCATTGTAATTTTTTCTGTAGTAGTCAATGGTGGCTGAGAACTGTTTGGTTACAAGCATTCTTCCAAATATCTTTCTCTGTGTTCATCAGGCAAAACAATCGATTTACACAGATTAAGAACAACTCGAGGGTGAGAGAATTTGTATTTTTGGGTGAACTCAACTTGGTGGAGAAAAGCACTGTTTTGACCTCTAGATCACACTCCACCTCTCGCCTGGAGCATCACCAACCATAAACCAAAGACAGCCAGAGACGCCGATCCGTTCTTTCCTGTTTATCTATTTAACAATCTTAAGCATCTTCCTTTGCCCGAACCAAAGCCACTTAACCGAGGCCTATTCAATTACTTCTGTCTATCTCGAAGAAAGCGAAGACCGAAATGGGGCAAGATGTCCATTAAAGGGCAAGCAGGGTCCCACATTTGGCCAAAGATTTGCTCCATTCTGCCTGCAATGAATAGCGATAAAACAAAAAGTCCCGGCAATTACAAGACTTTATGACCTAGCTGAAGTGAATCATCCCAGGCCACAACAGCGACCGCATCCGCACTCCAGTCCCCCATCTGAAACATTCCCCCCTGCAACTAATGGCATCAAATGGAGATGCTCTGACAGTTAGTGTTTGGTCTGATCTAATAAGCCACTCGTTCGGGCTGTAATGTTTCTATTAGAGAAACACGTTCACCAAAAAATAAGAAAACAGCGCGTTTGAAATAAATATGCGCAGAGAAATACGCTCCGTGCCATGATTATATTGCACATGTACACGGTCCTTGGCACGTGCACCACCTTTCAGAAGAGATAGAACTGCTGGGAATTGCCTTCTGCTGGCATTATATTAAAAGGTCACACATATACACGCACACACACATGCAAACACACAAACGTCAACACAAGACTCAATTAGTGTAATGCACTGGTTGGAGCAGAGGTGTTCGTTCAGGTAAAAAAAAAGGAACCTTTCTATATTTGTATTTACAGTTTCAGACCGCTGTCAATAATGAAAGATGGACCTGGCTCTGGCTATAGCCCAACTCAGCATTTCTCTTTTGTTCCTTTTTCTTTCCGATTTCATTGTCCTGATATGAGGAACCCAGGGAGTAGATGTTTTGGCCAGTTGGGTGTGCTGGGTAATAAAGGGGAATAAGCTAATAAAGTCACAGTTCACCTTAAAAATGAAAATTCATTATCATTTACTCACCCTAGTGTCATTCCAAACCTGTATGACCTACTTTACTCTGCACAACACAAAAGAAGATATTTTGAAGAGCGTTGGTAACCAAACAAGATTGGACCCCATTGTATGGACACAATATACTGCGACTGCGCCATGCATTGGGTCAAAGATGTAGATGTTGTCTGTTGTGTTGTGTTAAAATGCAATTCAATAGCGTCCAGGGTCCTCATTGTCTACCGAGGTTTTTAAGTATGGTGGTCCTGAGGGATGTCTGATCTGAGATGGCTTGATTCAGCGCTAAGCTGATAAAGAATGATAATGTCTGAAGGGAACCCTGCTTTATGTTGACGCTAGAGTGAGGTCATCTTTTAACGTGATTAAACACGGTTACCAGATTTCATATTGAGTGCTGTTACACACCCCAAGATGGGTAAAAATTGGTCAAGGCAACAGGCAATGTAATGTACAGTATACACATGGGTGCAAATATGCTACTTTTATTGATAAAAAAATATTATTGAAGGTTTCAGCCCATTAAGGCTATTGGCATCAGCCAACTCTACTATGTTCTGTAATTTAAAAAGCAGAGACAGAGTACTTTAAAACACAGTGAGGCTTGGCAAGGAGGTTCTTCAATAAAAGTACCATAGAAAATATTTGACTTGAAACTATATGACGCTTTGGCTCAAATATGAAGAAATTGAAAGTGTGCTGCACTTTGAAGGCAAATGAACTTTGTGCTGGCACGCATTTTTGGGTTTAATGTCCATGATACTATGTGTTTTGTACTCTATATTATAATGTAGTAATGGAAATAATGCCTATATTAGTGTACTTTCATATTACTCTATAGGGCTATTATATATGTTTTCCTGTCCCGCTGCTTTAATACAATCCAAACTGAAAAGAACTTTGTATAAATAAACCTGACTTGACAAACTTGGATGCTTTTGTATTTAAAAGCCTCTTTAAAGATTTATCCGTTGTTAAAAAAATATATATATTTAAGCATTTGGAAAATGCTACAATCCAGAGTAACTTTTATAGCATTCAAAGTATGAATTTATAAACCCAATAAACCACCCGCTGAGCTAACGGAAAACAAGTTTGATAGATGCCAAACTAGATGGATGGATGGATGGATGGATGGCTGGACGGACGGACGGACGGACGGACGGACGGACAGACAGACAGACAGACAGACAGACAGATAGATAGATAGATACCAAACATGATGGATGGATGGATGGATGGATGACGGACTGGCAGACATGCAGGCAGACAGATAGTATTTATTTATTATACAAATTTACTTTTGTAAATACTGTCAAATTAATGTAGTAGGATTAAGCTAAATAAATACATTTTACTGTTCAAGTTTCAAATGATCACTACTGTACTAGAATACCACAATGCTTCCCATTCCTGGCCAAGACATTACCATCTCCTATGGTTTTACTTCCCCCCACTACTACTGAAATCAGACATCCAGAGCAGACTTTTGCAACAAGCCGATATTAAAAACCCTTTGCCTCCACATTTCTGTTCAATAATCTGTTCCCGTAGCATAATTGGTAGTGTATTCCATCTTCAATGACAAGGTCATGGGTTTGATTCCCAGGGTACACATCACTGATAAACTGTGCACCTTGAATGCACTGTATGTCGTTTTGGATAAAAGTGTCTGCCAGCTGCATTAATGCGAATTTAAATGAGAAAGCTGAGACACAGTTTTGGTCTCAAAGACCTCATTAATAGGCCCTACCAGAATGCTTCCCGCTGTTTATATGTTTGGCGTGGAGAGAGGGAGGGAAAGCCTCAGGGTTAAAAACGCCTCAGTGTGTTGGGAATGCAGATACAGTCCAGAGACCTCATCTCCACAGAAGGAAGAGATATGGAGCATGTCCGCAGGGCCGGGGTCAGTCCGGAGGAAGCGCAGCTGATATCTTCTCCTTTTCCTTTCGATGTGTTCAGTCCTGCAGAGCAAACTTTGTGATAGCTGTTGCCTTTTCCACGCACCGACGGCGGGTTTTTAAAAGGAATAGAAGGGGTACATCTGCGAGACATTTGTACTCAATAAGGTTTGCTGAATGCTATTTTTAAATGTCAACATTTTACTTTTTATTGAATATAGAGTGGAAGTAGGACGGAGATTTTATAACACATGTGCCAAGCACTATTTACATTTGTATGCATTTGGCAGACACGCCACAGCTGCCCCTGCATAGCAAGCAGAGAAAATAGGCATTTATATAAACAAAAATCATATTTTAATATTAACTGTATATTTTTTTTAAATATACATATTACTTTGAGTTAATCAAGGCTAAATGTGTAAGTCATTTTAACCATTGAAAATTATCACAAATTATCACATTCATTATTTAAGTTTTAAGGTCGCCAATAATGTATATAGATATGTATGTGTCTGTATTTATGCATGTATCTTATTTTTTTTACTTTCCTCTATTTCAGATTGCACTAGGGCTTTATTGTTATGTATTTTGTTTTCCTGTTCCGCTGCTTTAATACAATGCATAAAACGGAAAAAATAAACTTGACAAACTTAGATCCCTATGTATTTAAAAGCCTCTTTAAAGATTTATATTAAAATACACATTTATTTATGCATTTGGAAAATGCCAGACTCCAGAGCAACTTTCAGAGCATTCAAAGTATGAATTTATCACCATAAACCAGAACAGGAGGAGAGTGTGGAAAGCCATTAAAAAACTTTGGTCGAAACTTATCAAGTCAACACAGGGTTGAAGATGTTGTTTGTTATACGCATAAAGTAGATTTCACTGTCTGTGAGGATTGAACCAACAACCGTCTCACCACTTAAACCCACCACTCTTTTGGCAACAGCTCTACAAAATGCCGCCCTTTGCCAATGCTTACAGATCTACGCCATCATTAAAAACTCTTTGAGTGTCTGAGAGATTTGCTTCTAACACTTACACGAGGTCTTCACAAATGAGTCACAGTATTACTGTAGATGTAACCGTAAAACACTGTGGCACTCCATCAGAGGTTATACGAATGCCATTTAGCCATATAAAACTCAAAGCCAAGCTAGATAAAATGCTGCCCTGTCTTTTGCAAACATTTGGAACCCCTCTGGTCTGCTGTCATATTTATGGAGACGCCATAGTCAGTAATATACTACATTCTTTGAAAGCACTGATGATACTGATAATGATTCAGTTATCTCGATGATAATCCACATTCCACTTTTTTGGTTTGTCGGCATGATTCTCAATAAATGTGAGTTGACATTTTGCATACTGTTAAAAGGTATATTTTTGGCAGCTGTTACATCATGAATTGAGCTGTCAAGGTCCCATCTGCCCCCTTGTGTTCCCCTGACAGTTACCCCGTTGTAACGAGGTTCAATAAAAGGAAGGAAGGAGGCGGGAACCGGCAGACATTTAAATAAAGGTTTAATATAAATAATAACAGCCGGCGGCCCCTCATGGCCGACCGCCGGGGAACAAAACAAATCACAAAACAAAAACACGCAAGTAAAACATACATACAACCATAAAACATGTTCGGGCCCGGTTCTCTCGCATCGACGGTCCTGTCGCTCGTTCTTTTATTATGCTCCCGATCTCCTTCGTGATACAAGACCGGTGCGCGCACAACTGGCGCTCCACAACAATTACTCACCGGTCTCGAACAACGGTCCTGCCCCGCCTACTCCACTACACCCGTGTTTTTTACCCTATGGCCATGCTGGATTCCCCATCATGCTCTACATCCCGTCAACCATCTTTGAATTCACCCGCACCTTACTCTCATTATCTGGACACTATATGTTTGCCCATTATCTTTGCGAGTTGTCAGGTCTAGTTGTTTCTTTATGTTCACTAGTTAAGACCATAAGATTATTCCCATGAATGTTACCTGTCGTTCTTTTGTGGATTATACTACTTGTGGATATTACCTGTTCGCTTACCTTGTCCACCCTAAAGTATAACATGAGCTCAGTAGCATTATTTTAGCATTATTTTTTTCTGCGAGTTTGTAGGCAAGGCAAGGCAAGGCAAGTTTATTTATATAGCACATTTCATACACAAGTGCAATTCAAAGTGCTTTACATAAAATGATTGACAGAAAGAATAAAACGTATCTTTAAAATGCAAATTATTTAAAACAATAAAACAGCAATAAAATTGATTAAAAATGTGAGTGTATATATAAAAAGAATAAGAGCAAAATAAAAATAAATTAGAAATAGAAGTGCAGTTGATGTAAAGTAGCACAGTGCTCAGGTTGTGAATGCACAGCTAAACAAGTGTGTTTTTAATCTGGACTTAAAAGTATCTACTGTTGGTGAACGTCTGATGTCTTCTGGAAGCAGATTCCAGCTACGAGTGGCGTAATGGCTAAACGCTGACTCGCCCTGTTTTGAGTGAACCCTTGTTATCTCTAACTGACTTGATCCTGATGATCTGAGAAGTCTGATTGGTTTATATTCAATGAGCATATCTGAGATGTATGTAGATCTAACTGTGCTCAGGGGTGTTTATTAGATTAACATTTATGTCCAACAAAGTTGAACTATTTTCCTCCACTGTCATTTTATAGACTTTTATGGTTTTAATTTGAAAGATTTAACGTATTTTGAAATGCTGTAAAATAGTGTAAATTACATATGGCAAATTTATGAGTTGACATAAAATCATGTAATTTTACTTTTTACTAAATTTTCAAGATGTAAAAATATAATGGGTTTTAATGTGTTCAATTGTCTTTTGTCGCACTGCGCTGTGTCCAGTGAAGACACAGTGTTACCGTTTTGTCTACTTTATTTTAATATATTTACATTATCAAAATCTTCTTGCAAATATTTTTAATAATTATTTAATTTATATACATTTTTTAATTTAATTTAATTGTACTCATTTATTTCATTTTATATTAGTCTGGATTTAGACATTTCATTTTAATGAACTCACTGTGAATCACAAATTCAAATGAAATCTAAATTCTAATAAAAACTGCATCATGCGTTGTTTCAATATATGGAGCCAAAGCATGACCTAAACTGCAGAAATCAAACCTTAAAATTCACACAATGACAGTCCACAATGCTTTCATTTGCACTGTCATATTTATTTCTTTAATAACAATGATGCATTAAATAAAGTCAATAGGCACTCACTGAACATTACACATCACATTAAAACACTCTACATGTTAAGGTGTGAGCTTATCTTTATTAATCCTGTATTCCCCCCGTGCGAATGCTCTCTCCCCTGTCTTTCCTATTAGAGTCAATTAGATCCCACAATGCCAAAGAGCCCATGTTCATTTCTCATTAATAATGTACAGGACAAAAAGAGAAAAGAAAGTGCCGGTCATGTCGCTGGCCTGCTGTCTGAGTGTTAAATTAATAGGACTTGCTAAGAGCCATTAACTACCCCTGTAATGGGCATTACGAGTATCCTCCGCCCCTCCGGATAGGTCACTAAACAGAGCACCCTCCATTTAGGTGTTACTATCCAGCATGTTATGACCCAGCGTTGTTCTCGGTCAATAAATTGAAGTGGGACTTTGTCCCTTGGGTAATTTACCATTCAAGGGAATAGTTCACTTACAAAATTCTGTAATTTTCTCATTCTTGCGCTATCCAACCCCCCAAGGATCTGTACAACATAGAAAACCACATTTTTTTCCCTAAAATTAAAGTGGATACAACTGCACCAAAAGCCACACGGTGATGACCAAAAGGACACATTCACAGATGGATTACAAAGTGCCGTTTATAGTGATTGCAATATAAAAGAAAATACCTGACAGGAAGATAGAATACCTTGTTATCTTATATCTTATATCTTTTGCTTACGTTTAACGAAATGTACCCTACATGGTAATTTAGAAACATCTCAATCCTTTGTAAAACCACTATGAACTGTAAAACACAGTGCACACGGTTTATACACCCACCAGTGTGTGACATAATGCAAGAGAAGCAAGCGACATGACTATACGCTCTAAAAACAGGTATTAAGCATTTCAACTGCCTTTCTGTGCATGTGTCTGTATTTACTTTAACTGTAGAGTTGATGGCTCGGGGCACTGAGAGCTACCGTACCTCCATATTGAGCGATGTCTATATGAAAAATGAAACATTTGCATCGTTTACTCTCCCTCATGTCATTTCAAACCTATGTGCATTTTTTATATCTTTTGCAGAACACAAAAGAATATATTTTGAAGAACGTTGGTCACCAAACAATATTGCATGACCCCCATCGATTTCCATTATGGACTACAAACGCCGAGACATTTCTCCAAATATCTTCTTTTGTGTTCTATGGAAGAATGTGTCAAATAAGGCAGCCATTTTGGGACCAGCATCATAAATACAACACGTTGTAATAATCTGGTCTTTCTAGCAACAAAGTTGGCTTGTGTTATCTCTTCAAAGGGCCAAGTGGTGAAAAAAGCTATTCATTGGAGACCACCATCACTTTACACTTTACAGGGAGAGTTGAGTCTGCCACCGGTCAGATTCAGCAGGTCGCCCGGAGCCATGCGTGGGTCAAACCCATGGGCGGCCGAGCCTGCTGACTTACCATTCAAACACTTCACAATCACTTTCTTGCAGGCCAAGAGCTAGAGCCGATCACCCACTGCTCCTGGTAGGTGGTGCCCAGTGGGGAAGTTCTGTTGTTGTTTCAATCTCTGCTAACAAATTCCCTCAGCGCTTCAATCTTGGGCTGTTTTTCTCTTTTTTTGTGGTGTTCTCTTGCTCTCTCATGGGAGGTTTTCTAGGGAACTAGCTATTATAGAATACTCCCAAATATTTCTATCATTGAAGAAGAACTTATGACATGTACACTGGCTGCCTCAGTTGGTCACTACTTAAGAACCAGTATAAATAAATAAGTCAATTCTTGGCAAGGCAACTATAGCTTTTGTCTTCAAAGTTTTATAATGCCTGAGATAACACCCACAAGAGAGTGTGCGTAAAGAGAAGACAGCAGAGATAAAAATAAGAATGATACAATGATGGAAAAATAAAGACCATTTTATTTTACTGTAATGCCTTGCAAAGTTATTTTAGATTGAAACGAAAACTTTCAAAAATGTTTTTGTTCATTTAAATCAAATCAAATATTGCCTTAAAAACTAGCGTAAGAACTTAAACTAAACGACAAATGTAAATGTTGCCTCAGAACAAAACTGAAATAAGTTCGAGGCACTAAAATTATGATAATAAACAAAAACGTAAATAAAAATGAAATAATATTATATTGCAACAAAATAAATAAAAAAATGACAAAAGCATCTAACAAAATAAATAAAAATGCAACTAAAATAGCATAAAAATAAAACCTAATTTAAAATATTAATGAAACTTAATAAAACTTTAAACAAAACTATAATTACTACAATACCTATATAATGTAATATTATTTTTATGTAATGTAATGTAATTTAGTTTTTTTAATTGTTTGCAAAGTAAGCAACATTACATTGCATACAAATAAAATAAAATCTATGTTAAGTGTTTGTGCTATTTCTTAAAAATAAAACCTAATTAAAAATGTTAATGAAACTTAATAAAACTTTAAACAAAACTATAATTACTATACTAACTAATATAATGTAATATTATTTTCATGTAATGTAATGTAATTTAGTTTTTTTTAATTGTATGCAAAAAATAAAATTACATTGCATACAAATAAAATAAAATCTAAGTTAATTGTTTGTGCTATTTCTTAGCTCTAAAGTCAGGCTTTAAGATCTCAAAAGAAGCTGAATTAAAAAAGGCTTTTCAATCCACTAAATGGTTGCAACACCTAGAGAGAGAGGCAGTTTCCACACAATCCACATCAATTATCTATTACGCGACCGGCCACAGTTGCCTCTGCGCTGTAGATTTCGACAAAATGCAGTGGGCTTGGTAACCTTAGGAGCCAAACTGTGTTTTATCTGCTGAACCATCAATAACACATTTTTAATGGAATTATGCCGCATACTTAGCTATTAATTCATGCTCAGACTGAGTTATCCTGCTCTACTAATGCCTTTTTACCACGAAATTCCCTCAGCATCAGCACCTTGGGCCTGATGAGCCCATTATGTAGTTCCTTTCTTCATCTGATGACTTCACTGGAGACATTCATGACCCCAGGGCTCCTTTTCCAGGTTGCCGGTGGTTTCAAATGTTCCTGGGCTTGGCATTCTGCTGTGCATTTGTGGTTATTTTATGGCTTCGCTTCGGGACCGAGTCTCCACGGGAGATGTTTAGGAGGTGGCTTCAAAGTGCCTAGCTGCACGCTACTGTCTGGATACTAATGTTCCTGTGTGGGCAGCTACAAAATGGCCATGTTTCCCCTGTCACAGAAACAATTACGGGCCGTATTTATGGGGTGGGTTTGTAATGGACCGCTCCTATGGAGGAAGCCGTGTATAAATCACTGGGGCTTTCTATCAGGGATTCACCATTGATCAAGAGTTTTGCTCTTTAATAAACCAAGTTCAAAGCCTCTACACAAAATCTTTAAACGCTTGATTTAAATGTGAATATTTAATATCTATAATGCACATAGATCAAAATGAACAGTTAGATAGGTCAAGAGATTAATGTTTGATAAAAGTAAAGCGTTTAAGTCAACTGTGGGTTTTCTATGCATCTGTTTGTTGTACACCGCAATGATTAATAGTGAAAACTACCTTTAAAAACAAATCAATTACTAGAAAATGAAATGGTGTTTTTTTGTGGAAATCTGGGCACCAGGCCATCTTAAAGAAATAATGACAGTGTTCTGTTTTTCGCTATTCTAATCCAAAAAGAAAACAAGTCAAAAAGGACAAAATTGAAATGGTTTGCTCTCTGTTGTGTCGGAGTATCAGAAGCATTACAGCGAAACATTACCAGAAAGTATTCATGGCCTCTAGAGAAAACAAATTAATCATTTTCTCTTATTTTTTCAAATGTGATAGGAGGGCAGGACTGTTAGAGTCAAAGGAAATGGATTTGACAAAGAACCTTCCGTTGTGAATCATTTGCCGAAGAGAATTGTAATGGAGGTTACTAAACATAATCAAAAAAGACAAGATCATTTCGACATTAGCAAAAGTGCAAATTTTTAAGATTTAATTTAAATTTTTAGTCTGGTACATTTTTTGATAGCAATTAATATATAGTTTCATAAACATTACCTTTTCTTGTGCATTCTCATAAAGTTGACATTGGCCAGCGTGTTGCCAGCTTTCCAGCATTTAATATCTGTGAATAGTAACCATGAATGTTTATTGGCGAATATAAAACAATAAGTATTTGGCGCCTAACATGTTTGTGCAGTTATTCGTTTGTTGAATTAAGTGATGTATTTGAAACTGCAATCCTTTTTTTCAAAATAAATAAAATCAGGAATTTAGTATGTACATAAACAAAATAGATCAAAACTTTAAAAAAATCTGTGTTGCACAATGTTAAGTTTATAAAAATACAAATTTTTAAGTAAATTTACCTCAACTAGCGAAAGAAAATTTTGTAAAGTAACCTACAATTTAATGTTTCAAACAAAGAGGCCGATAGAGAGGTAAAAAATACAGATTGCGGTTTAAAGGGGTGCTGCAACGATGTGTCATGCATTCTGTGCTCAATACAGTCCCCCAGTGTTCGTACAGGTTTCGGAAAGGTTTTTTTTAGAACACAAATATGTTTTGTAAAAAAAAATTTTAGTCTCTTATTGGACAAAGCACACGGCAGGATGGAGGGCAGGAGAAGGAGCATGCGCATAAGTCACTTTCACTTGTGTGGAGGAGAGAGAGAGATAGAATAAGCTTGTGAAGTCCAGGTGTTTGTTTGTTCACTGCATTTGGGTGATGAATGTTATATAAACTGTGGATATAACGCTGGATTTGGAGATAGTTTGAAACAGATATATGGAGCCATCCCAGCGCTAAAACATGCCAGACATGAACCGCATGCGGTGAGTAAAACTGATGTCTGTGTTTTGTTGACAATGTGCTGTAGGTCAGCCTCCCCCTCCCCCCCCGCACGCGCAGTATGATTTCGGAAGTAATCGTGCACCTGTATCGATCTCGTATAAATGTGATCAAACTAAATACTCTTCGAAGAAACGACGTATGCAATGCTACTCAAGATTAATATCAGGTTGGCAGCAACCCCGTGTGTTAGGGCCACTTTTAACATACAGATTTTTTCTTGGCCTCGTTGTTGAATATTCAAAGCAATCTGATGTTTCATCAGACGCAAATGCCTGGTCCAAAGTGAACTTTCAGTCTGTGTTTGGTTAAAACAGAAAAATGTATTTTATATATTTAATTTACATTAATATTAATGAATAGTAATTGTATTAAATTGAAAGAAACTATAACAGTTACTGATTGTTTATGGAGGTCTACTGGAAGTTAGGTTTGGGCCACATAACGTTTATGTTCCTGCCACTGAAACCTTCAATACAAATGGTAAAAGCTTATTAAAATAAACAAAAAAAAACAGCAACATGAAAATCTCCTAATTCAGATGTTTATCAGCAGAGAACAGTCTTTGCCCCAGTGCAACTGTTTCCATTTATCTTGTGAAAACAACATGATTTACGCCATGGTGAGCAATTAACATTAATGTCTTTCTACGAGTTATAATTAGCCGATTGGAATGTGAATATTTCACAGCAGATTACCGACAAAAAGAGTCAACCGATGGCAAACAAAATCAAGCTGAAACCAATTCCCTCCGCGCAATGCATGATAAGTAAATTTCTCTCTACCAAAAATTTGGTTTGTTTGTTTTTTATTTGTGTTCCAACTAAGAATTTTTGCTGTGAAAGAAACCATTATAATTCATACTAATAAAACGAAGAGGAGAGGATATAACAGAGAACTTTCCCCTTAAACATGACCACCACAAACACACCAAAACATTGCCTTTCATCTGATACGTAATCTGCAGAGCAAACAGTAACATCAAATCCCTCCCATCTTAATGTAGGTTAAAACAATAAATGCTTCAGACCTGTTCACCCTGTACATTGTGACATCACTTCTGTATGTGCTGAAGATCATTCTCTGACATTTCTGGGGCATTAATGACTAGCATACTAGAAAAAATGACAATGGTAGTCAAAGGTACCCACGAACTGTTTTCTTTCCTACATTCCTCAAAATATCTTCTTTTGTGTTCAACAGAACAAAAAAATATACAATAACTGTTTTCTACTATGGTATTCAATGGTGCCCCAGAAAAGTCTGTTGCACACATTCTTCCAAATATCTTTCTCTGGTTGCAAACAGAACAAATACATTTATACAGATTTGAACTTGAGGGTGTGTAAATCATGACAGAAATTCTTTGTTTGGTGAACTACCCCTTTAAGAGTGTATTTTGGTCCCGGTCATAACAACCCCTGCTGTTGTTGTTCTTTGGTGGAGCCCTATTTATTCGCAGGTAGTTCATCCGCCTGCACTCAAAACAAAAAAATAAGCTGGTTGAACAGGAACTGATCAATTATTTTAATGTAAGAGACTTTTTAATTGCGTGAGAACCAGAGGCTGTTCTAGGGGGACCCACATGGCCAGCCCACTGGCCCCCTAAATCTGGAATGATGTTTCACCAAAACAGAGCAATTTTGAGCTGAACTTGCAGTCATTAAAAAATGACAAAAAATAGTAATGACAACAATTGTTAGTGTGCCACCTAAAAGCATTAGTGGCCCCTGCCTGCTCCCCCCCCCCTCCCGAGTTACAGTTGTCTAGAACCGCCACTGGTGAGAACCTTTCCAAATCTTTCTTTAATAAAGGTATCTTCTTACGCCATGTTGCCTGAATAGTTTTACGTAAACAATGGCGGTAGTATTTCAGTAGAAATTAATCTGGCAGTAAGCAATGCTTCCAAAACAGCATAGCATCGGCTGCGTTGCACGGGTCAGTCGTCCCAAATAAGAGCATATTCAGGGTCTGTACAGTAAGATTTGTTGAAAGCCGGTCTTGAGGGGCACACGAAAAGCCTACACACATATATCATGTTGCGTGGGGCTGCAAGAGGTAAATAATTTATCTGGAGATTTATATAGAAAGGTGCAGAAATGTCCCTCTAATGGGTTTAATATAGCTGGCTCCAGGCTCCATCCATCACAATGGGGCAGAGCTGATGGCGTGCTGACTTCTCTCTTTCTTTTCACTCCCCCCCCCCCTCTTTCTATCTCTCTCTCTCTCTTTGTACTTTACGGCTTCCATGATGGCCACTAGTTAACCCGGATCCAGGCGGGGCACACACATCCTTTGTCTTAATAAGTGTCCCCGGGGGGCTATTTTTCTCATTTTTGACTCTCCCATCCGTAACCGTCTTCCATGGCGTGGGTATCTGGTGCTTCTTTTCCTTCATTGTTTTTCTCATTTTTCAAGTTAAGATGGTCAGGTGCGATTAATACACTAACAGTTGTTCAGGAGGTCAGAGAGCACTATTACCTCACTAGTCAGTTCTCATACATGACAATCTCTGTTAACTAAGTGTACGTTTCTATTATCACAATTCGTCAGTTTTAGCTCGCATTAAAGAGCTGCACACGCTGTACACGTTCAGCTTTTGTTCAGTTTTGAGTGACAGGGGCCATTATAATGTAGCTTTCCTATTAATGAAACGGAAACATCATGCAGTTTGGAAGATATTTTAATTTAATGCCATAATCGTGCTGTTTTGGCCTTTGTGCTTTGGAGTGAAAAATAAGGCTTTTATTTAATAAAATTTGTCTGCATTAAACTAATGTACTTACATTTTCTTGAAAAAAACATTTTAATGGTAACCAATCTGACCTCATCTATGGTGAGGCTGCAGCTACCTGAAACAAGGCAGCGGCTATTTGCACTTAGTGTTAATAGCAATAGATGCAATTTACACTAAGTTTAAATAGCAGTAGGTTCTGTTTACACTAAAGGAAAGTAGCATTTCCTAGCGATATGCCATTTACACTACCGGAAATTAGCTGCATTCTCGTTGGATTAAGTAGAAATAGATGCCGTTTACTTATAAATAGTGGCACATAACGTTACTATTTGCACCTCAGTATTGTTGTGCACTAAACATTATGCAATAATCTAATGAAATTAATAAACATGAACCTCAAACTTCAAACAGGTTAAATGAGCAACGTTTAAAAACTGAAGTCACATTTTAAAGTATCTGATTCATGGCGTGTGTATGTAGCTCCAGGGCAGGCTATTCAACTTTGTAAAGCTCAGGGTCCACAAATAGCTCCACTTCTGAATTTAAAATCAATCTTTTATATCAATGAGATGAATAGGCTATGTGTGCTATACTGTATGAACGAAATCTCGCACTATATCTTACATTCAAACCTTACTTAATGAACCGTTATGTTTCTAATACCTTAGCAAAAGCTGTTTATATCTACATACAGAGCGGAACTTTATAACATTAAGGTCCTAGCTTCTACCTGACTTTAATCGTTCTTTTGATCCTTTTTATTTTATTTAATAAATAAGACATCACTCTTTCTAATGCCCGTATGATCTCTTCCCTTCGTCAACATAAATACGACATCTTTTTGTACTGTGGTGGCCACCGTCGTGTTTGGACTGAGCGATTCATGAAAAATCTATAATACAACGCTAGTGGCCGCTTTAAATCAAGAACAGTGCCTTTAAGAGTGCTGACAGAACACTCATTTTTTATTGAGGGGAGATTGTCAGGGTAACGGCAGACATCAAGATATTCTTGCTGAAAACTCAAGGCCAAAAAAGCTTTACAGACCTACAAATAGATAACCATACCTCATTTTTTTATATTAAAATATAAAATGTTTTTAAAACGTATTTTAAAAGTTTTTTTTACTTAATACAAACCAAAGGGTAATAATATTCAAAAATATATGCACATTTATTCCTTTTGCTGCAATAATGAAACCACATAGGTCTTAAAAAGACTCCTGTGTGTTAAAGAAGCAATATTGAGATTTTAGCGGCATCTAGTGGTGAGTTTGCTAATTGCAATCAATGGCTCTCTATGTCGCAAAAAAACCCCACCCCCATTTTTAAAGCACTACAGCACTACTAAGATGTCGTCACGTTTTCGCTTTTTTGCCGAAGAAGACGTATTTACAAAACAAATTCTGTAGAGCAGTTTGTCCGTTTACAGTAGAAACAACAACATGGCGATGTAAGGGGACCTGCAGTGTATTTAGATAGAAATAGCTCAATTTAAGGTAATAAAAACCTAATGCTTCATTATGTTAGGTCTTTATAGTTGTGTATATCATATTGCATTTTTTGTCAAAAGATCCCCTGAAAAATTACAAATGGGACCTTTAACTTCAGTTACTGCAATGATTTCCAATGGATTCGGAAAGGGAAAACAGGCACACTGGTGATACCACTTGGTAGTTTTAAGAAATCAAAATAAAGAGACAACAAAGACAGAGAAAGTCAAGCTATACACAGTGTTACAGAAGTGCTTCACTGTCTTGGAGATAAAGCTGTTATTTTACCTGTCTGTAATTGCTGTTATTATGCTGTTACGGCCTTGCATGAAATTATAGATCTGTGACAGCTACATCTAGAATTTGCCAACAATTTTCAGGTGACAGAATGACTCAAGTCATTACGCACTCACTCAAGCTGAAAAAATATATTGCATACATTTTTTTTTTCCGTTCGACTGTATGACAATTGAAATGAATACGTGCAATTGATCATGTAAGAGAATGTGAATACGTGACACTTAATGTTATTCAGTGCTTTCATCTTTCTCTTCTGAAAGTGAAAAACTTATCTCACATTAGAGTTGATCAAATCAAAAAAGGATTTGCAGAAGGGCTCGTCGCGGGTGAAATAAAACAAGAGTGAAACTGAATCATCGTGGAGCTTCGTTTACTCACAGCAGATAATGTATCGCCATCTGGGGCGTCAACTGCGAATCACCATCTGCAGAGGTACAACAGGTCATGACCAAAGAGTCATCAAGCGTCCAGAAGGATGGATGGTTTGCCGTGGCCGGCCAATCAGTCTTTTATTACCGTGCAACGATACTGTCTGATGCGAGCGAGATTTCCACTGGGCTGCTATCATTTTACTATAATTATATTGAGAGATTTATTTGAGGGGCATTACTCATACTTTTCACGGGGTATCTTTTGAAACAACAAGTTTACGTATACTCTAAAAAATGATGGGCTGGTTCATCCCAAGGTCACCTCAAAAGGCATCCATACGTTCATTTACACAAGGTCTCGGGGTGTGCAAGTGGGTCTGTCGCTTTGTAAACTCGGCCAAACTAGGCAGATGGCAGGGTGGATAGGATACATGAAGTGTCCACCCGAACTCCATTAACAAAACTTCTGAGATACAGTTTTATGAGATGACATTAAACAGAGGTTTATTCAACAGAAACTCATGGAATTCCTTACTATTGAATGAGGTTGTTGATTCAAATTTGTGTCATATTTGTACGTTTAAGCATGATATGCTTTTAGGACAGTGACATTAGGTTAAGAGGTGGGGTGAGGGGAGGGGCTTCGATGTTGCTTTTTTCAAAAACTCATACATTTTTGTACTATTCACAAATGACCAACCTCGTAAAATAGTTACGAATTCACGTGAGATCAGATTGGTTTATTTGCAACAATCATACTCATGTATTCTGGGTGTTGAATCATTGGCGGTGATGATATGAAACCTTTGATATTTAACTACTTTCTTCTATTTATATATTAACAATTTTGGTCAATATTACTTCATGCTCAGTCTAGAGAAATATACGCATTGGTTCACTTTTAGTGATCCGAAACAAACAATAAAACCCCAAAACTTGAAATGTCTCATAGAAAAGATTTAGTGAGTTAGCGGATAAAATGACTCATTTAAGAGCAATTGTGTAAACAGTTTATTTAACCATTAATCATATGATCTTCACAAAGATCGTCTTGTTTATTTCTGTGCATTATTAATTCAGTTTTGCCACCTTCATCTTAATGAGAAGCCAGCGGGTCCTCAGAAAGCGATTCTGTGATTCAAAATTCATATGACCGGTTTGAAAAACGAACTTTAACCCGTCCCCCACCTAAAGCTCCTGCCTTCCCGCATGGCCACAGTTCCTTTAAGGGCTCAGCAGTCTTCAAAAACCTTGCAGAAATCAAGGATCTACTTCCCCCCTTAGCTTGAGGAACAGTGTGGAGCTATTAAATATTAAGACATAAATGCAAATATAGAATCACATTTTCCCTCCTTACATAAAGCACTAGGATTATGACCAGTGATCTGAATGGCAAATAAATCAGATATTCTATCATTTACACGTATTTTAATAAGTCATCAAAAATATATTAAACGATATTTAAGATATTGAAGGGACAGTTTACTCCGTAATGCAATTTCATAATTTACACTCCCACATGTCATTTCAAACTGTATGACGTTTTTGAAAAAATAATATATTTTGAGAAATGTCTCAGTAGTGTTGTGTTTATACAATGGAAGTCAGTTGGGGCCTATGTTGTCATCATTAATATGATATAGACAAATAAAAACAATACAAAATAAATATGTGTGTAACAAAACCTCATTGATGTACTTGAGTTTTGTAAAAGATCTCAAAAAGGTTGAGAAGAGCAGGGCGCCATCTCTCTAAACAATAACCACTGATGATAGTAACTGTTCCCGATAGAACCGATAAAGGGAATACAATCCTCATGAATATTTCAAAACTATATACCAGGCATCCATTTGTAATATTCTTAACATTAAACTATGTGGTCAAAAAAGAGCTTTATGTTTGGATACTCAAGAGGAAAAATCCATTTGAGGGTTTAGATTGCAAGAAAAATAGACCTTTAGATAACTAATATAATAATCTCACTAATGTCTGGAGTGAGATTTTTTCATATTTTATTGGAAACAATAATTGTACCAGTAAATGCTGGATAGCAAGACAACTGATAAGCTAACAAAGGATTTGACAAACATGTCTAGTTTTGTCATAAAAAATGCATATTATAACATCTTGTACCAGGTATTTGATGTATTTTTGAGAAATGTCATGTGCCGACAGCTTTAAGCTCTTCTTTACACATCTTTAGAAACCTTAACATCTTCAGAAATCTGGACATCTTTAAAAAAAACAAAAGATTCAAATAAATTAAAATGAATCAAATAACATTAAGAGACCTGATGCACTTTCTGCAAGCAATGAAATAACACTTACAAGTATTTTACAGTCAATATGGCTTAAATATACATCAAATTATACTATGAAACGTATTACAGTAAGATATTCGGGAAAATATTTAAAATTAAACATTTACATCATGGAAATCAATAAATTGATCTTAAAGTTAATAAAACTAAAAGTACATGCTGGAACATTTTAAAGCTGTAATTATTTTTGACATCTTTACATTTTAAACGTATCACATCAGCATCAATGTCGACGTTATAATTGATCTATTGAAAAATTGAGAACACTGTGAACGTCTGAAATGATTTTGACAAGAAACGCCCCCTCGGGAATTCAGCGTCCAGAAGAAACATCGTGAGGGAGGCGTTTCTCTATAACCATTCAATTCACTTATTATATTCCACCCAGTGGGCCCTCAAACATATTATTTTATGCATCTCTGTAATATTAAAAATAATGAAGAAATCAGAAAGCAAGGGCTTTAAGCCCGGAGGGCAGCGTGCCATGAAATGGAGAAGTGAGCGCACATCATTTACTCAGGCAGGGGATAGTATGCTTAAGCTCAAAAATATTATTTACTTTTAAGTGTAATGACCCGAGGAGGGTCCTTGTGTCACTCTCCCATGTAATATATATTCTGGATACATTCACAAATAAGACCATCTGATGTGTTTAAGTCAGGACAACTGTTTTCGATCAAATTGGACTTTGTTTTTATTGTTTTAGTTAAAAAATACAGTCGTGTTATTTTGCTAGGCAAACAATTACGTTTCACTTTTACAAACTAGTCATTACAGAAAGAGCAACGTTTGGAATGCTAGCCGCGGTCCGTCTTATGCTTCCTTATGCATCAAATGTCTGAAGTCTGGGCCTGTCTCTGAAGACTGATGAGGTCAAATGATGAAGCCATCAATATTCAAGCTGACAGCAAATCAAAAAGTGATTCAAAGGGCACCGCTCATTCATCTAAAAGTTCAACTGAACTTAAGAATCGCAGCTTTCGGTTCGGATATTTATTTCATTTTTTCGGACTGCACGTGATTCCTTGATTTGAACATGAAACTATAATTTTAGCGTTTTAAGTTAATCATTTATCCAGATCTCAAGGGCTGTCATGTGTCCTCTGGGAGCTTTTTTAAGCCAGAAGGCTGTGAAGATGCTAATGTGCTTTTAACATTGTCCTACTTAAGAAGCCTTTCCCTCCACGGACGGTTCATGAATATGATGCAATGATGCAATGCTTATGCCATTGACGGAATGATGCAATACAGGCTAGGAAATAGTTCTATATTTCAAAAAAGGATCAGGTTTAAC
The DNA here is from genome assembly GCA_008369825.1 of Triplophysa tibetana. NCBI lineage: Eukaryota > Metazoa > Chordata > Actinopteri > Cypriniformes > Nemacheilidae > Triplophysa > Triplophysa tibetana. The sequence continues at coordinate 14,475,367 of CM017894.1, forward strand.
AAGTTGACCAAAGATAGTTTAATGTCCGATTTGAAGGATACGGCACAGCTACCTGGTTCCTGTCCTCGAAGAAATCCTATAAAGAGGATTTATATAATTGATAAAGTTAAATTCTTGCATCATTTCCTCACCCTCGTGTCTTTCCAACCTGCATGACTTTCGTTCTTCTGCGGAACACAAAAGAAGATATTTTGAAGAACATGGATAACTAAACAACATTGCATGTCATTGAATTCCTAGACATTCCGAGACATTTCTCAAAATAGCTCCTTTTGTGTTGCACAAAAAGTCATATACAGGTCTTTACTGACATAAGGGATAATAAATGATGAAATATCAGATTTTTGGAAAGCCATCCTTTTATATGCGACTACAATTTAAGGTTAAACCCCTTTCATCCCCCTCTTTTAAATATCAAAACCATATTGTTTGCTTCGGCTTTCACAGCCATATTTCCAAATAAAAAGATTCTAACTAGCCTGCGGCCTTTTAAAGATTTATCGGTCATAACAGCACATGAAAAAACGATTACATTTACTGAGGATTTTGACAGCGTCGGTGTGGGACAAGATCTGTAAAAGCATACTTTGACAGCTCTCAGAGAAAATCCAACGTTTGACAGACCTCGCCAGCTCGCCCTCGGTGGATGGGCTATTTGAGCGCACGTGGGTGTGCGTGTGCTTAAAATCTATCGGCGTATTAACTGAAAATGCCACATCTAGTCCCACGAGCATTGCCCTGACCATTCACTGAAACCAAGTCAATTAATAGACTGAAGTTTGTCTGCAGTCCAAACACACTCACACACTTTTTGCCCCTGGCTTACCTGACCTGACGCCGCCTCACACACCACTCATGACTAAAAGATAATAGGTCACAAAGGAAAACAAACACATCTTAGATGTTGTGCTTTCTAAAATCTTTGTAGGCACTTCATGTGCCCTTTTTCAAATGTCTTTTGTTTACATTTCGCACTTAAAAATTGCAATCCTATGCAGTGCAAACATATTTTATTCAACATCAGGGAGTTCCTGCAGTAGAGAGTGGCATTGGAACACATTGCAAGCCTGACTCGAACCTACATTCCCCGCATTAGCTTTACATTTTTAGAACCACCACATTTGAAGGGATAGTTTAAAGGACAATTCTGTCATCATTTACCCACCCTCATGTAATTCCAGCCCCTTATGACTTTCTGTCTTCTGCAAAACACAAAAGAAGATATTTTAAAGAACGTTGGAAACCAAACAACATTGTCCTCCATTGACTTCCATTGTATAATCACAAAACCACCGAGACATTTCTCAAAACATCTTCTTTTGTGTTACACATATACAGTACATGTTTAAAATGCCATGGGGCGTGAATAAATAATGACACAATATTATTTTTAGTTACATTACCCTCTTAACAAATGACTCTTGCCTATAAGAAGCAAAGAAAAGTTGACTTGTCAATATGCCGAGTTTGTGTAACTCCCAAACACGGTAAGTGCTCAAGTCTTTATTTATTCAAACAATGAGTCAAAGACAAACACGGCAATCCGCCGAGTGCTGTTCCTGACACGTGCGATAACTCATCAAAGTTGAATGTGGAATGGAAGAACTGAGGAGGGGAATGACAGGAAGACTCCGCAGAATAGCTCCTGACAGGCAGTCACGCATTCAGTTGTCAAAGTCAAAGGAAGAGCCCGCTAATCATGTTTGATGTTTTATAAAGCGTTTTTTCAAAGCCAAGCTGCCAACTCTACAAGAAGGAAAGGGGAGGGTCTTCATTGCCCTAAGACTCCCATCACTCTGTGACGGCATCTTTATCTATCGTCACCTTTGCTTTTCATATCATCCACCCTTCCATCCCGGGGCACACACTCTCTCCTCACTGACTGTTTCTCTCTATAGTTTTTTTCTGTAGCTTTCTGTCTTTTGCAATGTCGCACAAACCCAACAGTTGGGTTTAAATTAGGACACTGGGTAGTTTCAACTCATGATTTGGCCATATATGGACATTTTCTCGGTTAACCAATGATTGGGTTTCTCCATATTTTACTCACCCATAGGCTGAAATTTGTTACTATTGATACACAGAAGATCAAAAATAATGAGGACGATATAATAAATTATACTTCTCACCAGCACTGAGCGCAGTTATTTACAATCACATTTTATCTGACAAACCAAACCAAAAACCAACCCATGGTTGGATATAATATGGACAAACCCAAGTATTATGTTTAAATTAACCTATTTTGGGGATGTCTCAACACATGGTTGGTTGAAATATGGACAATTTCTTCATCGTTTGGATTTGTCCATATTTTTACACAAACATGGGTTGAAACAAAAAAATGCAGATTGACTATAAGCATCACTCTTGGTTACATTATTGATGGTAAATGAGAGAACTGCACTCTTAAAAATGCTGGGCCATTTTCAACCCAGAGTTAGGTCAAAAAGGTACAAACCCAACCATTGGGTTGTTAAGCAAACCCATGTTGGGGTTTTCTAAACCAAAATGCTGGTTTGTTTTAGACCAAAATGCTGGGTTGTTTTAACCCATCGTTGGGTCAAATATAGACATTTTCATAGCGTTAATTTAACCCAAGAATTGTACCTACAAGAAGACATGTTTCAATGACTGTTCTTTATAAACTCTCAAGCATATGAAAAACACGCAGGCATAAAGGAAAGGATAAGTCTACAAGTGAGCACTAATAGCATGACTCACATGGAACCCACTAACAACTCACCCTCCACTGCCATTCTCCATATGTTGCTTTGGTCACGTTTCTAAGAGGAAGCTAAGAAAAGACTGGAAATTTCTGACAGACGCCTACGTGAGCATTGCACAAGTAGGTAATTAAAGAAGCTTTTCTACTAGACTATTACTACAAGATGATAAAATGACATCATGTTGATGCTGATTGGCTGATGGACCACAAGAACCAACTTCAGGTACTGTGACTATGAAATTAAGTCATTTCATTCTTTTAAAAGCCCTTAAACAATGCCAAAACATCTATTGTAATATGAGGAAACAAACTTTGATTTATATCTTGCAAAAAGTGTAATACCATCAGAATGCACGGCTACTTTTCAATGGGTGTCAATAGAGAAAGATGTTTTATGCATAAGCAATTACCACAAGGCCTCAGCTCTGACCCAAGCCTTCATTGTTCCTTGTTTGGTATTCTATCAGTCGCGATTTCTTTAAGACTGCAAGGGAAGCTCAGCTTCCCCTATAATTGTCAAAAAATGAATGGTCAAATATATGTACTATTATGTTAACATTTTATTGACTAAAAATGCGTTAAACACGTTCATCTCGAACGAAAACAATTTTGTTCAGAATCAGCTTCTTAGGTCGGCTGACTCGATTTCCTTCTCATTCGTTCCCGTAGCGTACAGTGAATTACTCTGTTGAAGCCCAGCGTCCATTGACTTTAATGGGGCTGCTTTAAACAGTTTTTTTCAGTGCTTAGAAACAAGACGGTCATTGGATAATGCTGCGATTATGTCCCGCCCACGGACGCTCAGCGTCTCTGGGATGAATGGAGGAGTGGGCTGGCCCGGACTCCGAGCGTCTGCGTGATGATTGGAGGGTCTGTCGAAAGACTGCATCTCGTTTTGATTGACAGCGATTTTGTTCTACAAAAAGTAGCTGACGCTAAAGCTATTCAATCTCAGTCCCATTGCGGATTTTTCAAGTGTAGTTGAAAGACAAACTGCTGCGACCTATTTCTTGGTATTTGCTTGCCGAAATTGCTTGCCAATTTTCATCATACATTTCACACAATTATACACCACATTCCTTGTTTCAGTTTAATGTATACCCACATTTCCTCCGTCGTGTTTATATATATTTTTTAGATAGTTTGTTCATTCATTCATTGTGAAATGAGCTTCCCCTCTTTGAAAGACCAGCAGCCGCCACTGTATTCTATCTAGGTGATCTTACCTTGTCACCGGGGCATCCTAAATGCAAAAGAGGTTACTTCCATAAACCCTCGCACTGGCCTTGAAACTAAGTTGATTTCTGGTGGATTACATGTTTTGTGTGCATCACAGGGGTAGCTCGCAGGGGTCCTAGATGAAATTGGGACGTTTGCATGATGTTTTACACATTTTGGTTAAAGGAACAAATGGAATTACTAGTTTTCTCTCTTTTCTCAATTAAAATATGCACACGTGGGCGCTCACAAACATTGCCCTCCTGCATCCTTCAGTCATCTGTACTTATGCTGACTTGAGCGTTTACTGGTTAAACTATACGAGCATGTGTCCCTCTTTGCTCGTAACGTCAATATGATACGTTAACCCTGATTTTAAAAGGATCCTGTGAGAATTCCAAGAACTCATTTTGCAGAAAACCAACCAACCCCTGAAGCCAGTAAACAATGCAGTTCAAATGCAAATCACAAAGCGAGAGAAAATTATACAATATGCATAATGGAACAAGATTTACTCAACACAAAGGTAAGAAAATGTTTCATACTACTCATTTCTTTGTTGTGTTAAACACAAAAGAAGATATATCGAGGAACGATGGTAACCAAACAACACGTATCCCCATTGACTTCCACCGTATGGACCCAAAACATTTCTCAAAATATCTCAAAATATCTCAAAATATATTCTCAAAAGTTTCACAGAAGAAAAAGTCATACTCCAACAACTACCTTCTAGGACTCTTTATGCGTGGACTCGCCTATATGATGTATTTTTGCAGCTCAGTAGATTTTGGAGCAAAACTGTGTTTGTATATTATACTGTATAAGTGTGCATAGGTGTTTGTGTTTTTTCCTTTTTAATTCACCTATACATGTTTTCATAGCTGTATCAAATGCAAAGACTCATTCGCCGGTCCCCTTTCCTTAACATCAGACCCGAAGCCCCTAGCTTGGTGCTGAATTATAAATTAGGCTGTCAGGCGACCCACTGTTTATGAGCTTGGGGGGTCATTTAAATTTAATTTGAAATGGGATTTCTCTTTAGGGTCTGTGTGCTCAGCAGAACAGCATCAAAATACAAGAAAAACACATTACAGCACCTCAGCTTAATACAGGTCTGCATGCTCCAGAATGAGGGAGAGGGGAACACAGTATATCGTAAAGACAAAAACTAAGTGAGCTGCGTCACGGTGATTTGGCTTGAGCTGAACAGGTAGGTGGAAGAAGTCCAAACCTTTAGGCTCAGTCCATTAGGATACATTATGTAAGAAGAAATATGGAGTCTTATGGCAACTTTGACACATGCTGAAACCTGCCAAATTCATCCAGCAACAGCTCCCTTGGAGGCCCAGCAATGCGATCAGTTTTAAAACGCGGCCAGAAATGAACCGCTTTTGCACAAGGTCAGATGTAAGAGTTTGAGTAAGACGTGGCACTCTGCATCAGCCAAAGTAAATCTTTGATATCTTCAGAAGTTCAAATAAGATAAACATTCATAAGATCATGGGAGCTTCCCACACATTTTTCTGCATTTGCACATTTAGGTAGCAGTGTGGTTTAGTCAAAGCTTTGGAGAGCGGTTTTAGCACATAACGTATCATTCAATATGCATTTATGGGCATAACTGTCTGTCATAAAAATCTGTGTAGATGAAATATGACAAAATGCACAAACATTTGAGAAATCTCAACAGGCAAAAAAATCTATTTCATCCGACTGTCTTCTTCTGCTTTAATGCAATTAATAGATGCAAAAGTAAAGAGAGACTTGAATCTTCTCGGTTTCTAAATCCCCAAAATGTCAAAAACTGAAATAGCACTTTTCAGATATGCCCAAGGTCTCAAGAAGTTGCAGCTCAGATGCCCTGCCAGCGATTGCGCCTGGAGATTTCTTGCATGTCAAATGATTGTGATGCATTTCAATTAGCACAGTGGGAACTTTCCTTTTCATCATCCTGTCTGCGTGCTCTGATTCCCCTCGTATGACCGCTGCGTTTCTGCTGCGCTACTCAGTCTTCGTGGCAATCATTTATCTATGCAAAACATTTGTGCTAAGAATTTGAATTTATTCAGGTGCATTGAAGACAATACGGCTTCATTGTAATAGCATTCTGTGCGAGTTCGCTAAAAGTTTGCATAATTTATCATCTCTCGTCAATTTTATTTGTGCTAGGAGTAGCATAAGCATTTAAAATTTTTGGTGAATAACCTCGGTCACTGTTAAGTTGTCAAGTTTGCATTAAGACACAGCACGCACACTCAGAAAGCCAGATAACAAAGATAAAATAAAGTAAATAAATAAATAAATAACGTAAAAAAAAGGTCGTTATCACTCGCATCACTGGCCTCGCGCAGTTCCCTCGCGGCCCTCGTCCCGCCCTGCTTGTCACAAGCACATTTAAACAATCAAATCTACGTAATATGCAAATACAAACACATATTTTCTATGTTAGACAAAACCCACTTAATTACTGTATTAGGGCTGCACGATTTGAAGAAAAAATCGAATTGTGATTTTTCTGACCAAAATTGCGATTTGCGATTTAAAATGCGATTTGACTACTATTTAAAAAAAAGGGCTATTTAGGTTTGTTGTGTTGGTTTTAACAGCATGCATCAAAGAAAGACCTAGCAAAATCAAAAACTATTGTTACATTATCCCACTGTTTAGCCTATTTAAAACCACTGACACTGTGGCCATTTTTTTTTTAAATAAAGTTGTCATGCAAAAATGTCATGACAAATTAAGAGAAGAACAGTAGTATCTTAAATAGTTAAATTAACAAGAATAAATAAAACCTTAAACTTTTAAGATCCCAAACACACTGTAAACAATTACAATTATGTATGGCGTCTGTTACTTTGCCGTACCTTTGTGACAATTTGTCGTAGGGTGTGCTTATTTCAAACGCGTGAGCAATTGAAGTTTGCTTGGATGTCAGTTGTGGTGGTTGTTGCGACGAAGTGGGTTTATCTGTGGACTTTTTGGCCTTGAATTCATCATAGAATAGTTTTTGATACCTCTGCAGGTGTTGATAGAGATTGGTTGTGTTGCCTCGCGAGGTCGACACAGACTTTCAAAATAATTCCAAACATAAGCGATGCTTTTTCATTTGGGTACCAAGTCATCTGCTGGTGCAGGACTTTGCTCTTCAGCAGACATGACGTTACTTTGTTGCGAATTTGAACTGCTGCTCCCGGTCGCGCTCATCTTTTCCAAATGACGTTCTTTGCTTATTCAAAAGCATGAACAGTAGAGATGCGCGGATAAGCTAAAATGTCACCCGCATCCGCTGCTTCAAATAAATTATCCACCCGCCCGCACGTCAATTTTCTTTGATATATATATTCTCCCTTTTTAAATTGCTCTCGGATCTGTTTTGCCTCCATTTCCATCCATTACCGCCGACACGCGCACATTTCTTTTAAATTACTACAAATTAGCGCCTGATTAAAAATGCATTTAAAACATATTCGTATTTTTTGAGAAATTGTGTTTATATTGTATATGACATCATCCACCCGCGACCCACCCGCAATTAATCTGAATGTATTTTTTATTACCCGACCCGCGGATCATCCGCAGTAACCGCGGATTTAACTGCCATCCGCGCATCACTAAAGTGTTAAAATTCTCCCTATTGGTTTAACGTAAAATTGCAGAAGCAAACTGTCATATAATACGTAGCTGCATTTTATCATATTTAAAGCCCTTTTAATCGAAATAATCGCAGCTTTTGCGATTTGAACGCACTCGTTCAAATTGCGATTTCGGTTCAAAACGATTAATCGTGCAGGCCTATACTGTATAATAAAAAATGTATATATATAATAAAAAAATTGTGACCAAAAGTGAGAATATCCATCAAATTTGAGCAAAACCGCTCCATTGAGCACATCCTCATTCGTCAAAAAACTATAAAAATATGGTTAATTTTTTTTTCAAAATTGCAAAAATCCCAAGAGTTTTCTCAGGTTAAGTAAGAGTATTTATAACTATATAACATATAATAGATCTGTGTTTCTGTAAATACTTTGTGACACTAACTATATGAACTGCTTTATGAAAAAGACATCCATGTGTCCACAGAATATGTAAGAGATATAGGAATAGACATTCGAAAAGAAATTTGCGAAGAATTTGGAAAGAAAGACGGAAGAAAGAGAGAGAACAGCAGGACGGCATGGTGAGCGATCTATCAGAGATGTAAGGGACAGTTCTGTAAGCCTCAGTTTGACATTAGCAGGAGAGACACCCTTTAGCCTGCAGGACTCAACCTCTGACCTCCGGTCGCATCTGTGGCCTTCGCAGATGTCACTTTCAAAAAGAAGCCTTTGTCCAGGAGCGCTCTGACATGTGTGCCACAAGAGTTAAAGAAGTCTAACAAACCACAAAGCATCTGTCAACAATCTGAGCATCGAGAGGACTCAAAATGTTTGGGCTGTTGACTGAACCTGTACCACAATATCTTCCTCGATGTCTCATAAAACAAACCACACAAGCACAAAACTGTGGAGTGAATTTTTGCTGCGAGTTATGTGAAAGAAAGTTTTGTTTTGTGAAGAGTTGTAAATGACTCCATGCATTGAGGTCAGTTTGACAAGGATAATGATCTATCGTACCAGCAGAGGGCAACAACATCACTAATCTGGAAAAACATATGGGAAGTCCTTACTAACATTTAAACGCTCAGTCAAATGATCCTCGGAAAAAATGTGTTTTTTGGAAAATAACATGAAACTAGTTGTGCTGGGAGTCACTCTACACGGCCGGCTGAAATCTGACAATAAAATGAAGACAGAAGGAGTGAATATTGCTTACCTTGGAAATACGACACGAACATCAAATATAGTGCCGGGTTTCTCACCGTCCTCCTTCATAAATTTAGCAATTTGATCATGTCTATGAAAAGGAAAGATCAAATTGTTGAATCAGTATTTTTGTTACGTATAAAGAACTTACTGTTAAACTCATAGGACGGCATTCATAAATCAAGAGATGTACAAATAAACTTTTAAAAGTCGAGACATTTCTCAAAATATCTTCTTTTGTTTTACTCAGAAGATCTAGTCATGTACAGGTTTTGAATGAGATGAGAATTAATGATGACAGAATTGTTATTTCTGGGTGATCTGTCTCCTAAAAGCAAAATTATAAAAAAATTGGTTAATTTCTCTTAAATTAATTCAATTAAAACTCAATGTTGAAATTGAAATTCTGTTTTATTTATGAAATTATCATTGTGTCAGTATTTACTGAATCTTCATGTTGTTTCAAATTTACGTCACATCCTGATGTTTTATCCGATGCCACTTTATGTGATTTAAGATGAAAGCGTCCACCAAATACGTCAATGTACAAAACATTCAAAATAATGTATGAAAGATTTTTGAGTGCACTATTCCTTTAAATGGAAATATTTGGTGTATTTCTTTGAGTTGTTGATATTGTGATGGATATTCCCGACCCAACAGTTTACAACACTAGAATTTCTCTCTGTGCTGCTCTTCAACAGACAGTAATAAAAGAAGAAAAATACCTCTTCCCACAGAAAAACGCCCAAATTAATATCAAAGACCTGCCACAAAGAGATGCGAATTTGTTGAGAACGGTGACAGTACCTCACTGGGGTGGTTATTTAATTCTAACTCAGACCTAGGAATTGAGAAGTATCTTTCCGCTAATACAGTGAGCGTGGGAATTATTGTCAAACTTCGATCAAATTCTCATTTTCTCGTCCTCTCTCCATCAATCCCAACGTTGGTTTCATTTCTTCGTCAGCTCGCAGATGCTCTCGGTCTCGACGTTCCTGCAGAATACAGATTGGCTGCTGATGTCAGACCACAGGTACAGGCATGTGGATGTGTGGCGCTTGACTGATAGCATCTAACAACAGGCAACACATAGACTCAATTCACACTAAGAGGTGGTGCAGCAGTAGGTTGGAGGCAAGTTATTTCATGAAGAGGAGGAAAGCAGGCCTACGGCACTGGAGCTGGTCTGTGTCCTTAGAGACTAATGCTCCAGCCTCGAGGTCTGCTTTAGTTATCATGTGGCTTCTATCTCAAACTCCTGTTCCCTATCCACCGTAAATCCAAGCAAATCTAGGTTCATTTTGGATTCAGTGTGCAAGCAGACCTAACATTTGCATTCTGTATTATGAATCAGTCCACGGTGAATGTTTTTGAATGCTGATATTCAAGCATACACTTCTGTTCACGACATAAGGATTGTTTTATGTACAGCTGTTGATTTGGCACATGATTTCAAGGTCGCAATCTGTTGAGCAAGTACACACAACATCAGTATTCAAAATGGTCTTTTTACCTTACAATTTGAAATGTACATTTTTTTATTTGAGCGATGCTATTTTCAACCAGCGCTGTGACAAAACAGGACCTTTGCTGGGTTGTTTCAACCCAAAATGCTGGTATGTTGTTACCCATCTTTGGGTCAAATATAACATTTTCCTGGTTAATGTATAACCCAATGGTTGGGTTGTCCCTTTAAGATCCAACTCTGGTTTTAAAATAGCCCAGAATTATTTTTAAGTGAAGGATATTTTTACCGACAATGAGATTGAATTGACAGAAAGTCAGAATGTTATTTGTTTACCATTAATGTTTCAACAATAATAAATCAAAACGTTATCGACAGGTTTGTGGTGGGAAATATCCCAAATCCTATATGTTTTGACCACAGCATACCAAATTGATGAGACCTTTTTTGTTTTAAACATAAATTTGATACATAGACAAAATTGATACTCAGGACGGCATTCATAAATCAGAGATATACAAATACACTTTTAAAAGTCAGATATTTCTCAACATATCTTATTTTGTTTTCCACAGAAGATGTAGTCATATATTGACATGAGAATTAATGATGACAGAATTGTTCTTTTTTGGTGATCTGTCTCCTTAAAGCAAAATTAATTAAAAAAATTCCCTTCAAATTAATACATTTAAATCATAATATTTCGTGTATTTCTTTGTATAAAATGATTTATTAAGTACAGTTGTTTTGCATCCTTTAGCAAACACCTCAATACATACAGTATGTATATTAGGCCAACATATAAATCCAGCACAATCTAGCGTATTGAGTCGTTTCGAGTATGCAAAAGAAAATGTATTTCTGAAATGCGCCTATTTACCAAACATAAACCATCCCGGCAAAAACTCACAAAGCAACAAGCAATCTGCAGAAGTGAATGCCAGACAACAGATTGCTTTGACTTGGCTGCAGAAAGTTGATAGCGCGAGATTCGGATCTTCCATTTACAGACAGAGAAACCTGCCTGCGATAATACAGTCCAGAAGACGCAATAAAAACACCTGTGTGCCGAGTTTATTTTGGGATTGGTGCGGTCAAGGTCATCCACGCGGAGACGAATCATGTAGGAGGTACTGCTAACAAAGGGAATATGTTAGTGCTCTCCGCAGAGCTCGGAACGCAGACGGTGGATCTGAGGAAGGGGCCTGCTGAGAGGCTGATGGGAAGAGAGCTCTAAAAGGTGGGAAAGAAGTCTATCAATGACTGAGGAGGAGCCATTATGCAATCCGAGCACAAAGTGTAAGGCAAGATGAGGCAATGCACTGTGAAGATGTGAGGCGTAATGTTTTGTTCTGTGATAGATGTGATATAAAGTTTGGAAGTATAAAACAGGGACTTAAAAGCGTCCATTAAAAAAAACTTGTGGATGGTTGCATGATGTTTGAGTTCTTAAAGATATATTTAAGAACTCAACAAAGAAATACACAAACCTTTTAGTTAAAAAAATCTTATTCTGGAGGTTTCAATTGTTGGGGTCAAATTGACCCCAGTGGGGATTTTTTTTAATCAAAATTAAGGGTAAAAGGAGGGTTAAAGTATATACACACGTGTTTTTGCTGCGTTCAAGACACCTCGGATTTAGGACATTTCTCACCTCTACCCGGAAGTACTTTCTGGAACGGCGCTCTTTTTATGTTAATACTTGTAATATTTTAATACTACTAAATCATTATTAAAATTAATGTTACTAAATCCACACGTTAATTCCGGGTTTATGGTGGGAAATATCCTACATTTGAGAGGACTTGAACGCAGCATTAGACGCATCGAGGTCATTCTCGTGCGCAGCGTTGCGCAGCTCACGTTGATTTTTGTTTAACGCTAAACATGAGCATACTTGTCACGACAGGCAAACCTATTGTCAGTTTTTCATAAATATAATTAAATCATTAAAATGCATATTTAAAAAATATGCAAATTGGCTTTTTACAAGACAAATCTTACACCTGACAAAAACTCACCTCATTCTCTACCCCAGCGGTCTCACGTGACATTTCCAGACTCCGCCCTCTTTATCCTCCTGCCCTTTTCTATGGAGGTCTTTGTGTCCTCATCACTTTTAGTGCTGGTGTCTCTGCCAAACGCCAGGGCTAAAAATATCCGTGCCATCAAGGCAGAGTGATTTCAGCCCTCTTACAACAAGAGCAAAGTTGCAGTCAAACACTGGTCACACAGCCACTGCGGTTGTCATTTTGGGACAAGCAACGTTTTTCCTCAGTGTTTTGAAGATGCTTTGAAAGAAACAGAGCACCTGCACATTACCAGGCTGAACCTGAAAAAGTATTTGCATATGAGTACATACCAGGTGTTTAACACAAGTTAATTAAAACAATATTTTTTACACATATGGACAGGTTTAATTGTTTTTCACACAAAGATGAAAATTGTTTTAATATTTACTCACCCGCATGTCATTCAAAACCTGAAGCAGAACACATGATGAAAACTTTGGTAACATTGCACCCCCATTGGATTTCATTGTAAGGACACAAACAAATCTCAAAATACCTACTTTTGTGTTCCTCTGAAAAAATATGAGTCATATAAAAACTTTGAATGGCTGATGTGATGCCGGCCCACAATAATTTTGTTAGACTTGCGTTCACTAAATTAAATATGACTCATGATGACTTAAAATTTATTTTTACGTATTGTAATATTTCAAATAGTTTTTTTAAATATGAGGATTTGTGGAATCACAGCAAGTCTCCAGATGCAATGACAAAACATTATGAAATGCATTTAGAAAGCTAACTATTGCCACCTAGTGGTAAGACAGAAGAACTACCACTACGACAAAGTGCAGTCTCTTGTATAATTGATCTGATTGCTTCTATTTGTTAATAAAACTAGCAATATAAAATGATAGACGAGTATTATATGTATTATATTTCAAGTTTCATGAAAATTCAAACCTACTTACATCAACGCAAAAGTAACAGAACTGTTGCACAATTTCTGGCTGAAAAAGAACAAATATGTGGGGGGACTTGCAATCAACTCTAGGCACTAAAAATGCTTTGTTTGCTATATTTGATATTGTGCTGAATCAAACATGCATTCAGATATATATGCAGTGGGGTGGTTATATAACATCCATAAATGAGAATTTAATTATTTTTCTCCTGGCGTGTTAACAACACATGCCAACAACGTCTAAGGCATAACAACAAACAAACCTTGAGCCTGAGGTTTCTGTGACACGAAACAACTCCAACCTTGAGTTTTATTAAATGGTCAAATAGCAGGCACCATGGGGATAATTGTAAATGCATGTTGAAAGCCTTTGTATCACCACTGTCGGGAGTTTTTACTCATGTGTAATTAGCTGCATCCACACGGATTGTCAGTAGAGCTCATGTCGATTTAGAAATTATTAATATTAAAGCGTCTTAAGTGTTGAATATTGGCATTCCAATGTTTGGCAAGCAATTAATAGTCGCTTTATTTGATGTGCTACATGAATATGAATACGAAAGATATACAGACTGAAGGAGTTGGCTAAAAATACCTGACACAGCATGCTGTTATTTTGTGTTTTGAGGATAAACTCCAAGAACTCATCCAACTGAGAGAGCAAAAAATCTATAATCATTAGTAATGCTCATGTGGGCAACTGAAGTTAACATTTATTGAATATGACAAAGATGTCTTTTAAGCTATATTACCTATAAGCATTTATATTGTAGTGGCTTACTGGTGAAGGCAAATCTGCTCTATTTTTACTGTAAATACAGTAGCACATATAGTAAAATAAAAGACTGGATTTGATATAATCAGGGCCTGAAATGTATTTCGAAAAACAAGGAATTCTCCTCCACTTAGATGATGGTTATATATAAATTTGATATATTTGTATAGTGTGTTTTACTATTCTCAAGCAGTTCAACAAATAATAGCATTACAAACCCTCCAGTAAACAAGCCATATGTGAGAATCCATCTAGTTTCTGGTAAATAAAGGTCTCCGAAATTGTCTTACATATGTGAAGTAAAACTGCACTGGAAATATCAACAGATAGAAGTCTGATAGAGAGAAACTGGTTATTCAAACACCTGCGTTATAACTACACGGGGGGGGGGGGGGGGGTTACCGATAGAAATCCAGTAGAAACCATCACAGAAATTGTATTGTTAATGGTTTCATTGTATTGTTAATGGTTTCATATACCAGTTGACACCATTATAGTTTCTGTTAAAACCAATACAATTCCTATTATCATTAAATCCAATTTCTGTGTGTTTTAGGCATTGTCCTTTGTTTTGTTTTTTAGCAGGGATGTGTATGAAGCAGTAAAATATATTGTAGCTGAATACAATTTTTCAAAAGAATAAATGCATAAAACATGCATTCAAAGAAAATACCTGTAAGTGTCAGAAAGGGTTTTAAAATCGATTTCTTAAGCATCCACAGTAGGTTAAAGGCATCATAGATGCAAATGCCTTGGAAATGTCACTCATGCCAATACAGCAAATTAAAGTTGCATTTGTAGTGCTTATGCTGCTAAGAATGGGCGTTTCAATGTTCAGGCTTTCAGAAACCCTATATGTTAATAACAAAATGTTAAATTAATACAACATGCATTTTAAATATAATAAGATGGGCTGTACACAAAATGTCACCTTACAATTGAGTTATTTGCCATGATTTGTTGATCACTTAATTTTGACAGGATATTTCTGACATCTTTCTGAATGGTTCTCTCACAAGGAACAACACTGCCCCCTATTGGTCTGAACAGAAAAAAAATCTAGGATAGAATATGGTTTGATTTGATTGACAGCATTTATTAGAAGGAAAACAACATGCATGTCTTAATTTATTAAAAAACGTTTTCACGTTATTCTTGCATTATATTACATGCTACCCAATTTTTTTTAACATTTAATCTGACTCTCTCAGAGTACCTTTAATATGAAAGAACATTGGGCATACGTGTTCACAAATGCACCACATGGTGGCAGCACTACACTAGCCATGCCGATCTCGATATTGACAAAGGGTCATGCTGGGGTAAAACCCCACCTAAGACCAAACACCTATTAATACAGGCAAGGCTTCGCTTTCATACATAATGTGATTATGCCATCCCGGGGAGCAAAACGACACCCCCGACCGCAACCTGTCAATACGATTCCTTATGTGCCGATTGTACCGCGTTGTGTTCCCCCTCCCTGTGGTTCGGGCCAGGTGACATAAAGATTAGTTGGGTCTCCCGTCATCAGTAGGGGTCCCATCAGGAGGAATAAGCTTCTTCCAGGGAGGTGCCTATTATAAACAGGTGCCTCCTTTCATTTTCCATGTTGACACACGCTGGTCAAATTTTGCCTCTGGACCTTTTTGGCACCACGGCCCGTTCCGTATTTCTGCCCCAACGTGAGTTTTCGCAAATATTAATAGGCCTTATTCATTTCCCCCGCCTCTGTCTCTGACAGATACGTCTGCTGTGATAATTGGGCTCAATCAGAGAATATTCATGGTGCTCTCAGACATGACCGACCAGCTTTGTTTGCCTTGTGACAGAACAAACCCACACGTTCGCCTCCGAACATGTTTTCGCCTCGCAACGCGTACGCGCACTCGTCCATCCCGGCCCTTAATTACCACCAATTAACGTGTGGACTCGAACGCGGCCTACCTCTAAATGGACATACCCTGGAAAATAACATGGCAAAACAGTCCTTGTGCTGCAAAATAACCCTCCCGATTGTTGCGGTATTTATCAAAGAAAGCAATTCGCCGTTATTTGCGAGTTTGCCGAGTCGAGAGCAGGTACGGCTTCTTGAAAATAATTACAGCGGTAATGAGCTTTTCCCGGTAATGGTGGGAGAGGAGGGAGCGGAACCTGGATGGAAAGTCCACGGCCGGGCCTCCCGGTGTGCTGCAACTTGCTACGGTCCTGTCCACACTTCTGATAAACCATTAGCCCGAGCCGTGACTCACCGGTTGATCGTATTGAAGATCGCCATCGTACAGCCTGGCCCTATACTCCCAATTGTTCCCCTAATATCCGTCTAATGGCCTCCATTTAATCCGGGGAGGATGATTATTACGTATTCGTCCCCCTCCCTTTTCCTCAACCCGAACACGGAGACGCACAAAGGCCCGGTCGTAGCAGATGAATACATCTCTGTCATCAGCGTAAAGTAAAACATAATCAGAGCATTTTCCTCCGGCGCATGAGTATGATAATGAGTTAGCTTTGCAGCGTAATTTTAGATTATGTTCCAATGGCGACATGTGGTGAGGATTTTATTTGTCTTCGGCATCTCTCTTGTTTTTTTCTCTCTCTGTGGTTTTCTCCGTTGAGTTTTTACGAGTTTAGAGATCAAACGAACGTACGCTGTTATCTGACATTTAATTATATGAATTGTCCTAACCTCTGCAGACCTATCCCTATGATATAATGATCTGCGGGAAAAAAGCTAAACGAAACCACGTTAAACCAGCCGGCCTGTTTTCGGATGCACTTGTTAGATGGGAGCACAGATGGTCGATCATTTTTACCAGTTAAACACCAGCTTGGCCAGACTGGTACCAGCAAACCAGTTCATGCTGGAATATTGTCTTTTCTTCTTCTGTGCTTTCTGTACCTCTCTCATTCAGCGTTGACAGCCAATCAAGCGTGGCACCTAGGAAGAAAACAAAGTCCACACGAACCTCCGCGCAGCCACAGGGCTCGCAGAACATGCGCTAGCGTGCAGACCTTCATTCGCAATTCACAGCCGGCTCGAAGCTCCCGCACGCCTCAACAAAATCCTAGGGACAGCGAGCCCTAGTCAAATATGTTTTGTCAATATTTAGGCTCGTTCTGCTTTCTTCGCCCTTACAAAAGTTTCTTTTTATTGAGTGTCTTTGCAGGGTTCGCCGTCTCATCGCGGGATTCCTGAACAATCGACCCTCGAGGTGCTCCTGGAAAATAAACTGCAGCTCTCAATCAATATTGGTCATATGAAAAGGAAACTGTACTCTGGATGATATTAAATGTTGACAGAGTGTTCAAAACATGTGGTACAAATAGTGTGCCTGCGTTTGGGGATAGGCGAAAGATGGCTTGGGGGTGGATTTCATCTGTTCAGATGCGTTTGCTTTGGTGTGAGGTGCTGCAAGATAATATTGAAAGCACCTCTGTATACACAAACACATGTTTACATTCACCTTAAAGAAAGTTTTGATATTTTATGAAAAACAAGAGGAATTATAGACTAGGTTGTTTTAAATATAGTGTGGCAATTAAGAAGCTATTTTACATAACAGATGTTTATAATCCGTTAGAAATTGAGGTTGCAAAGCAACAATTAAAGATGTTAAAAAAACGTTCAACGTTAAGCCCGTGGTATACTTTTATTTACATGTACGCACTGCCGAACGCACTTTCTTCAAATCGTACGCGTACACACGTGTTTTGATGCATGCGCAATACTGTAATACCTCTCCTGACCTACAAGGGTCTGGTTTTCTTCTACTACCTTGAATCTGTGTTTAATATACAATGTATCGATATGATTCAGGAGTATGAAAATATTTGAACAGGATGATTAGTGTCAATTGGTTTTATATATAAACTCAGCAAAAAAAGAAACGTCCCTTTTTCAGGACTGTGTATTTCAACAATAATGTTGTAAAAATCCAAATAACTTTACAGATCTTCAATGTAAAGGGTTTAAACAATGTTTTCCATGCATGTTCAATTAACCATAATCAATTAATTAACATGCACCTGTGGAATGGTCGTTAAGACCTTAACAGCTTACAGAGAGTAGGTATTTAAGGTCACAGTTCTAAAAACGCAGGACACTAAAGAGACTTTTCTACCGACTGTGAAAAACACCCAATGAAAGATGCCCAGGGTCCCTGCTCATCTACGTGAACGTGCATTAGGCATGCTGCAGGGAGGCATGAGGACTGCTGATGTGGCTAGGGCATAAATTGCCATGTCCGCAATGTGAGACGCCTAAGACAGCGCTACAGGGAGACAGGAAGGACAGCTGATCATCCTCGCAGTGGAAGACCACGTGTAACAACAGCTGCACAGGATCGGTACATCCGAATATCACACCTTCGTGACAGGTACAGGATGGCCACAACAACTGCCCGAGTCACACCAGGAACACACAATCCCTCCATCAGTGCTCAGACTGTCCGCAATAGGCTGAGAGAGGCTGGACTGAGGGCTTGTAGGCCTGTTGTAAGGTCCTTACCAGACATCACCAGCAACAACGCCGCCCATGGGCACAAACCCACCTTCGCTGGACCACACAGGAGTGACAAAAGGTGCTCTTCACTGATGAGTCACGGTTTTGTCTCACCAGGGGTGATGGACGGATTCGTGTTTATCGTCGAAGGAATGAGCGTTACACCGAGGCCTGTACCCTGGAGCTGGATCGATTTGGAGGTGGGGGGTCCGTCATGGTCTGGGGCGGTATATCACATCACCATCGGACTGAGCTTGTTGTCATTGCAGGCAATCTCAATGCCTTGCAGTACAGGGAAGACATCCTCCTCCCTCATGTGGTACCCTTTATGCATGCTCATCCGGACATGATCCTCCAGCAGGACAATGCCACCAGCCATACTGCTCGTTCTGTTCGTGAGTTTCTGCATGACAGCAATGTCAGTGTTCTGGCATGGCCAGCGAAGAGCCCGGATCTCAATCCCATTGAGCACGTCTGGGACCTGTTGGATCGCAGGGTGAGGGCTAGGGCCATTCCCCCCAGAAATGTCCAGGAACTTGCAAGTGCCTTGGTGGAAGAGTGGGGTAACATCTCACAGCAAGAACTGACAAATCTGGTCCAGTCCATGAGGAGGAGATGAACTGCAGTACTTCAAGCAGCTGGTCATTCAGGGAAACATTATTCTATTTCTGTTAGTCACATGTCTGTGAAACATTTTTAGTTTATGTCTTATGGTGTTGACTCTTTTAGTGTTCATACAAATATTAACACATATTAAGTTTACTGAAAGTAAAAACAGTTGAAAGTCAGAGGACGTTTCTTTTTTTGCTGAGTATATATATTTTGTGCATATTACAGGTAGGCCTATATAAATGATATATTCAAACATGATATTAACTCTTTCAAAAGGGAAATGCATTTGAACAGATTAAACTCATCCCAATATGTCTCTATATCTCGAGGTATGAATATATAAAAAAACACAAAAATTATATTTTGAAGACCGTTTGTAACCAATCAACATTGCGCCCATTGACTTCCGTTGTGTGGACACGAAACCACAGATACATTTCTCAAAATATCTTCTTTTGTGTTTTACTGTAGAAAGAGTCATAATCAGGTATTGAACACAACAAGGGTATATAAAGACAGAATTATTATTTTGGGGGGAGCTATCCCTTTAAGCCATTCAACAAAACTAACATAGGCAAATGTGTAACTGCAGAAGAATTTCTTTGTATATATTCTGATTTAAATACATATTTAACCGTGTAAGATTGAATACACCGTACCATGGCTGCTGTTAATCTGTTGATGCTGGCAAATCTGGCCGCATTTGTAATTTGAAAAAGTCATAGGCAGACATCCAGCAAAATAGCTAAAGTGAGAATGTTGACTTTTGTAACTTGAGTGCATGGCTGTTTGTTTAGTTAGTTCAACTGTTTCATTATTGCACTCGACTTTGGTTCCAGCATTTGTAAAATAAAATCATCCAAATTTACACAAGCTCATTACTCCAATATGTGACCTTCGGCAGAACCAACAAAGGTAAGATTTTTAGAAGTCCTCCGCCCTCTGCATACTCTAACAAAGAACTATCAAATGACTTTGATTTCTTGGAGTGCAGGTCCCGGGTAACGTACCTGACGCATGTTGCCGTGCGTTATTGGGGCAGTTACCCTTCAGACATGTGCTGAAGAGTGAACAGGGAAAGGTTGGGGGGCTTCATTCGACGGATAAAAATAGCGGAGCCCAGGTAATGGGCGAATGATCATTTCCACCGCGCGTCGAGGCCTTCGATAGCTACCGGCGGCATTAGGGGCGTATCAAGGATGTGAGGTACTTCAAAAGAAGCTAATCAGGCGCAATGGATCTCGGAAAAAAGGTTTCAGGTTTTGAAGACGGCTGCAAATTGAAATGGAGGACTTGTTGAACCTATTTGGAAACATATCTAAACATAAAAAACATTTATGGAGCGATGAGCGTACGCTTTAAGAGAGGGGAATGTACTATTAAGCGAACCACTGTAATCAGAAACATGGATGCTAATGATGTACATAAAACATTCTGCCTGAAAGAAATGCATTTATATTACCAGTATAAATTTGTTTTCATAAATCATAAAGTATAGATGACCAACTAAAATGATATATAAGAAACATAGGCCTTAACAATCAAAGGTTAATGACCGGTGCGCAAGGGAAGGCATACGTCTAATTTCACCTTATTAATGTTTGAAATTGTTTGTACACGCTTAGAATCAGCCTGAGGCTGTTGAATAAAAATGTTTCTGGTTTGCAGCAGATGGATGACAAATGCAGGCAGATGTAGTCTGCCTGCATTTAGTCTATGTAGCCTCCAAATATAGTCTTGATGTATGCATCCCCATATGACTCTGTATTAATGACACATACATGATTTCACAAATATGAAAAAGCTGTAACACAACTCCTCGATGCACATGGTCAGTGGTCACTAAACATAAATTTGTAGTATTAGTATTAATTGTAAGAGTCTTAGAAATTGTTCATAATTGTAAGATAGATTAAACGTAAAAATTTCACTAAACTCAATTTGTATTATGGAGCGTTATGGTTTTATTACCTTAGAATTTCTATCTACATAGAAATCCCACTTACATGGAATTCGCCATGTTTCTACAGTAGCCCTAAACGGACAAACTGCTCTACAGGGCATGATTCGTTAATACCTGCTTTTTGCTCTGGCAAAATAGCAAAAACATGACAACCTCAGTCCTGTGAGAGCCACCGTAGTGCTTCGGAAGGGAGGGGTGGAGTGGGCCATTGGTTGCAATTCGCAACCTCACTGCTAATATCTTCACATTGCTCCTTTAATCAAGGTACATCTACTTTAGAAGCAAAATAAAGTCTTGTTTTTTTGGGGGGGAAGGGTTTATGCTTAAACAAACAAAAATATCTGCTAATGCAAGGTTCCCAAACAGGGCCAGCAAATTGCAGGGGGTTCGCGAGAGTATAGAAATGTTTTTTTTTCCATTACTGTAATAACAGTCAAATTGCTAAGGTTTACAGGTTTAATAATGACAGTTATGTAAAATACCACTGATAGAAGCTTTAAAGCAGATTTTACAAATATTTTTGAAGGAAAACATGCCATTGTGTAAATAAATTATTAAAAATGTACTTAAAATCTTAGGGGGTACTTCAAGTAAATAATTTAGGTCGAAGGGATTCAGCTGACAAAATAGTTTGAAATTAAGCTGAAGTTCTCTAACCCCACAGGTAGATATTTTTGCTTGTTTTAGGCATAAACTGACTTTAAGAAACTTTTCAGAACCTGACTTTATTTATATAGTTCAGAAAACAAGACTTAACATGATCTTTAGAAAAATGTAAATATTTTTTAAGGCATTTATACTGGTAAACAAGAGAAAAAAGATAAGAAATTATTTTTGTTAGGTTTAAAAGTATGGCTTCATTATTTCATCTGAACTCTTATTGTATGTTTTTATACTGTTTGATTCCTGTAAGAACACTGTTTTTTATAGTAAATTACATTTTAGAAATTAAACCTGACCGGAAAGAATGCTGATGAATTAAAAATCACACTTGCACTAAAAAAAAACGTTGAAACTACAGACCACCTTGAAAAAACTGGTCCTGAAGAATTTCCCGTTTCTTTTTTTTTAACGGTAACACTACATAAACGTTTGAGCAAAATACAACCAACAGAACATGTATAGCCGAATCAAAATGTCAACCAAATATCTTTAAGATTTAATTATACATGTAAGATTTTATAAAATAAACAAGAAACCGTACGTGCTTCAGGACCAGGCGTTTTCATCTTGGAAAGTGGTCCAATATAAATATATTCCTTTAGAAATATTACACACTAAGGATTAAGAATACTCTCCAGAAGATAAGTCTTACAGAACAGCGGACTGCGTTTTAAGTTACAGTGAGCTACACATCTTAATTTTTTACATTAGAGTTCCTACAGAATTAAATTAGCTGAATTATTGAACTCAACACGGTCATTAGACTCATTACCTCCACTGAATGATGATGTGTCTCACTCCGCTGAAAATCACTGTAAGTCCTTTCTATTGAATTACACCATAACACACAATAAGGACCCTTTCCGCTTCATATTACACCACTGGCTAACAGGTGGCTTGTCGAGGTTGCTGCTGAAATTAGTGTGATCTTATAAGGTCAGGTGTGTTGTCTCACTTTTGTAACCCCAAAAAACAACCAGCATTTTCTCTCCAGCTGGGCCTGGCTGAATTCTTCTAATGAATACATACATTTGTCGCCGATTGTTACCCATTTTTTCCAGATTACATTGGCCACCTTGTTGCCAAGACAACGGCAATTAGCATGAACTGGGTTACCAGGCAGACAGTGGCTACAACAAAGTACACATCGTAACCATAGAAACCAGGGTCAGGCCAGCAGCGCGGGCTTGTCTTCGCATGTGGTAGGGAATATATGGGCCTTGCATGTACATTATTGATAAAACAACATACATGTTGTAAAAGTTAGCATACGGTTCATGTCTCTTAAGCTTTTGTTATGATTAAACTCGGGTTAATGTTTCACCGGACCAATCGACTGACATGAGAATTAGTGTTGCTATTTGTATAGCCTACCCAGTGTTAACTCAAACATTGACCTCGTCAGCTAAGATAAACCACATTTGTATTAATCGGCAGACAACCATCGCAGTATCTCTTTATATATCGGATTAATGCTTCCAATACAAATTTTTGCAAAGACAGTTTTCATACAGTATACAGTTGCCCTAAAAATCGTTTGAAAAAGGCTCATCCTGACTTTCCTCAGTCCTTTTTATATTTGCTTTTACCCAGCTCCCAGATTCTTTCTCAGTTAATGTGAAGGCTAAAGAAAGATCTTTCACATTCACACAGGTGTCCAAGGTAGCAGATGTTTTTCAGCATATTATCTTTAGAAATTCTCCTCTACATTTAACAACACAGAAGTCTCAAAAAGCATTTAAAAACTTCTTTTAATCTAAATCCATAGGCTTATGTAAACTCTAATTGTCGTTTATCCAAAAGGGATATTTTATCCAAGTTTGTGGTCCAAGATACATGCGGATCTATGTACAACTTAAGCGTTACATTACACAATGAAATCTATAGTGAATGGGCTTAATTTAACGATTCATTATTTAATAATATTATTAACCATCTAAATATTTTAGTAAATACAATTATAATGTGTTTCATCTGAAGATAAATAAATCCTAATGTGTCTGATATATTTCAGCTGTTCTCCCTAAAGGACAACAAAACCTCTTATGGGTCAATTTTTAGAAATTGACAGTTTTACATCATCAGAAAGGTGAATAATTGAGCTTTCTATCGATGTACGAGTTGTTATAATAGGACAACATATGGCTGAGATACAGACGTTTATAACAATGAAATCTGAGGGTGCTAATCTAGACATTGAGAAGATCGCCTTTAAAGTTGTCCCACAGAGGTGCTGTAGCAGGCCATCCACTCACAAAAATAGGGTAGGGAATTTAAAAAATATCTTCATGGAACATGATCTTTACTCAATATCCTAATGATTTTGCATAAAACCAAATTTGATAATTTTGACCAATACAATGTATTTTTGGCTTTCTCTAAAAAAGTTCCTCTGCTACTTAAGATTGGTTTTGTGATCCAGGGAACAAAACCACAATGTGCAAATTAACCTACACTTCTTTTTTTGACAACAGGGGTCGGTACAGTACAATTCGTCTCAAACTACACACGCAGTAAAAGCTACATCCCCTCCACCCCACCTTCACGTCCAGAGGCTTTCCCCAGGAGTCTGGAGGGCGTCAGAATGTGTTCAATTAGCTTGTGTAACCAGAGGCAGGACGGACACATAATCCCACAGCACCTGCTGCCTCTTCACAGGTTAACCCCAGACAACCATGTCACCGACCGAGGCAGGATATCACACGTTAGCCCAGCTCAGTGGCCCTGGATTTACTTGGCCGTCTGATTGGATGTAATCTCCGAGCTGGCCCACCGGCAAGCAGCTGGACACCTAATTAGCCAGCCGAATAAACCCGGATGAAGTTTTTCAGGTGACGTGCGGCCTCTCCGCATGAAAGGTTGCTGCCATTTGGGCAGGTCTAATTAAATCAAAATAAGGGAGTATTACAAGTACAAGAGTCCACACTTACAAAAAGTTGACCGGTGTACGAGGACTATCAAACACCTGTGTTGTTTCGAGGGCTAAGGGCACAGGAGAAAAAAGTCAAGATGCCATTAATTATTTAACGCTCTTGTGAATTTTAAAAGGTACATTTTCGAAGATTATACACGCGAGACCAGTTATACAATGCGATGCCATAGAAGAACCATTTTAGGTATTTTAAGAACATTCAAGTTTTTAAAGGGCCAATTGTTACCCTTTCATAATCTTTTCAGCATTTAACACTACAAAAATCCTTTTGTGGAACCGTGCATCTTGAAAAGAAGATTTAAGGAACCTTTACATAAAAGAGTGTAGTTGTCACACGAGTAAATTATCGAATTACAGAATTTAACCGATGATTTACATTAAAAACCCAGAATACGTTCAGACTTAATTTGGCTTGGACTTGGTTTCAAATGTTAGTGGGACCTACACTTGAATACACCAACTCATGGGGACCCGTGTTACTGTGGGGACAAACATTGAGGTCCGGGCACAAAAGCTTATCAATTTTACAGAACGATAATTTTAGAAAATCTAAAAATGAAAAACATTTTCTACGATCTTTAGGTTTAGGGAATGGGTTAGGGGATAAAATATACAGTTTGTGCAGTATACAACTCATAACACCTATGGAGTGTAATTGCGTAGATAATATGACATACATTTGAGTCTGTGTGTGTGTGTGTGTGTCACTGTGTCTTACAACTTTTAGCCTCATATTCTATTACTTACTTAATTTAATTGTTTGTTGTAACGATTATTTCCCAGAGCAAGAACCGTAAAAGCATTCAGAAGCTTCCAAACATTTAATGTATGCCACTACATTATATTGTTTCAATGTCAATCAAGCTAAAATTGCGTTTAAGGGACAGTTTTCTCAAAAACAAACAAAAAAAAATGTACTCATGTCATTCAAAACCTGTATGACTCATTTTCTGTAGGATACGAAAGACATTTTGAAGAATGTGGAAAACCAAGCAACGTTGACCCTAGTATGGACACAAAACCACAAATACATTTCTCCACATATCGTCTTTTGTGTTTCACAGAAGAAAGAGTCATTAACAGAATTACATGAAGTTGAATAAATGATGACAAAAGTTATATTTGTGAGTAAACGAATTTTCACATTTGTTCTATTGCTTAACATACGAGCAAACTTCTAAATAAAAGCTCTAACAAAGCCTATATTCATACCTGAACTGAGAACCAGGCTGAAACATAGTCAAATCGACTTGTGCTAACAACCAGAAAGGATCATAATTACATATTATAAAAAGGCTAAAGCGACAAGTTGAGACTAAACTCAAGATGCCTGATAAGTGACCTACGTGAAGACAACAGAATACTTAAGCCCAGTAGACGATGCATCTATATAAACACACAACGTACTCGTCTGTGAAGTTCACAACTTGAAATGTCAAAGTTACTTTAAACGTGCTCACGAGTAAATCACGGGGGTACGAGAGAGCGCGCGCGCACATGTTCTTGATGACACACAGATACACTGTGTACCGGAAAAGCTCACCCGTGATGAATAGCTCGAGATCAGCATCACCCTTCAAACTACAACGCTTTCTCCATCTAACAACACAGGGCAGAACAACAATGACAGCTATTAAACCTCGCGACCGAAACATCGCGGCGTAACATGTTTGAGTTCGTCTCTCTCTTTATCAAATTAATTCGCTCGCGCCCCGAACACAGTAGATTATTTGCCGGGTTACAGGTCACTCGAACGCATAATAGAAGCACAAAAGAGGGATAACGCGACGGAAAACGTTGAATAACGCAATCACAATTCACAACGTGTCACTTCCTCCTCAATCAAGTGTTCGGCGCGTTCACCTCGCCTTTATACCCATGCAGCGCAAACCTGAACTGATTGCGCGGTGAAATTATAACCCCGGTACGCGTTTTTGTTCCGTATAGTGGCAGCACCATTACGGGTGAATTAAATGAGAGAGAAGCCCTACGAAGCACAGCCGACACCCTCCCACTCCCGCCCACGCCGAACCCTGGGATCATACTTTTCAATCCGGGCCGCGGCTAAAAGCATTCATTCCTGCGTTCAGGGGCCCCGCGCCTGGAGCACCTACCAGAACGCGGTCATCTCGCTGGACAGGGGGAATTTTTGTCAGTGACTAGCGGGATATCAGAGATTCGTATTCATAAAGCCTTGAGGGAATGATTACACTTACAGAAGTTCCACTTAGGGGTCCACTCAAAAAAAAAGGCACTCTGCTGAACTTAAGAGATGAAAGCTTTTACACTGGTGGGGGAGACTTTCCTGTTTCCTTACCCACCGACTCGAAAAGTCTAAATATGGGGTTTATGCATTCGGTTTATCAGTTATAATTTTCAGTTTCTTCATTATGAAGGAGAAAAGGAAACTTTTATCGTTTTTTTTAAGCCGTGGCAATCTCCTGTATGGAAAATTGTCCTTCAATCAGTGCTGAAGTGGCTGTTAAAACAGATGCATTTTCTTCGACCTCTGCTCTATCAACTGAATTGTATTCCCACCGGGAAACCTCTCACTTAGTAATCCGGGTATAGTGAACCAATTTCGGAATTAGTTTTTGTTGTTATTATTGTGGCATTAGCGTTAGTTGTGTTGTTGACGGTTGTGGTTTGAACCCACCTCCGTGTTTGGTTAAATCTGTTGATATGTGGGAAGAGGCTGGGTAATGTCAGGTAAACTATCTCATTAAGCTTCCAGGGGGGGCTGCTAAAAGGGGGCATTAGCATTTTCTATAGTTGGTATTTTGAGAAATGACAATGAGTGAAAATAAACGGAGTATCTAAATGTTCTGCCACCTTTTAACAGAACTAAAGATAGAGAACGAAAAATATGATTGCACTTTTAGTTGGATGCATTTTAGAGACCTAATCTAACAAATACTTCAATAATCCAAATTCCATTTAATTTCACATATCGCAATTTAATTAAAAGATAAAACATCCAAATATATAAATATATACATTGTCTAATCTAACAACATAAGATATTGCGTGTGTAATAAATAAAACTTTAATATAAAAATAAAGGAATAAAACGTAAAAAAGGTTGCTCTGCTTTACAAAAATAGGCTCTGATTTCTTCCACTCATAAAATCACACATCTTCGAAACCACGCCGATCATACGCATCCATGGCGCATGTGAAAGTTGACCACGTATTCGGCGTTGGTGCGCTGTACGGAGATAGCGAAGGGTTCGAAAGGGTGGAAGGTGAACGCCACGAGTCTCCTGACCGTGTGGTTAATGGGTCTACCCAGCAGGCCTGCTTGGATCTTAAATTTCAGCAGCCCCGAGTCCCTCGCATAAAACCTGGACAAAAGAGAGCGCCGTGTTATTATGATGCCGGCGACAGCAAGAAAACTGTATGTTAAACAGCGTTGATAAGCCAGGCACGTATTAGAATTATGGTAACATTTGTCAGGGAAATTTTGAGAGCTCTTGAAAAGTGTTTTAAAGATCCCCTGTCACGGCATGAAATTACACTTTAGTGTTTCAGGATTTAACAAGGAACTTGATGTGGACCTCACGCTGGGCTTCCCTTTTCACAATGTGGAAGAAGGGCGTACATTCTGGCCTCTTCTGCTATTCACTGTGCACTTTGTCAACAAAGTTTAGACTGCATTTGTCTACATTTAGTGCTTACATGTTTGGCGGAGACCAAAAAAACGCACAGATATAAAAGAAACACGCTTCAATGCACCAAATGATTGTCAAATATAAATACACAAGCATAAATAGTTCATCACTTTCAATAAAAAACATAGTTATTAAAAAACTTTTCTTGTTAAATATTGACATTAGAAAAACCCCAAGTGCTCAGACATTATGCTCACTGGTACCGTATAGGGTGATCGCCGCATGTCTTCGGGCGCTCCATGACGGACACCCACTTGTCATCGTAACTAAAGAGGGAGAGGTCCAGATACGGGCTACTGCTGTAAGATTGAGCGCTTATGGGCAGCTGTCCCAGCAGTCTTCTAACAGCCTCCGTGTGCCCTCCATACTTGGCGTTCACGATGGTGTCTTTAAACCTGAGCACAAACACACAGCCTCATAAATAATGGGAATGAAAAGTGATAAATTACCTTCTTCAAAGGGATGGTTCACACAAAAGTGAAAATTCTTTCATCAGTTACTCACCCTCTTGCCATTTCAGATCTGTATGACTTTCTCTCTTCTGCAGAACACGAAAGAAGATAATTTGAAGAAGGTTGGTAACTGAACAATGGCGGTACCTATACACTTGCAATGGTTTTGTGACCAAACAATAGAAGTGAATATGTACCTTCATTGTTCGGTTACAGACATTCTTCAAAATATCTTATTTTGTGTTATGCGGAAGAAAGAAAGTCATACAGGTTTTGAAATGACAGGAGAGTGAGTAAATGATGACAGAATTTTCATTTTTGGCTGAACTATCCCTATAAGGCCTGTCGGATTCAATTATTTTTTTATAAACCGCATGGTTTTATTTGCATCTCACCTGCGCTGCACCTGACGGGCGAAGTTGTTACTGGAAGCAGAGCAGGGGAACTGTACAGCTTCGCTGTGAAGGGTGGCATTCCGGAAGAGGTCACAGAAGTTCTCGAAAAGCTCCAGGAGTTTGTCTGAAGTGTTCTCGAAAACGGCTATCACCTCCGTCGACAGCATGTTGTACACCACATAGAATGAAGGCTGAAACATAAAAATGTACAGATGCCTTTTACACGTACAAGACTATTTAACACACACTGAAACTTTGGATAAATACCATTGACTACCACAGTAGGAAAAAAACCTTTATACATTTCTTTGTTCTGTTGAACACAAAAGAAGATGTTTTGAAAAATGTAGGAAAGCAAACAGTTTTGGGGCACTTTTGTCTATCAGTGTAATTTTTCCTACTATGGTAGTTAATTGTGGCCAAGAACTGTTTGGTTCCAAGCATTCTTCCAAATATCTTTCTCTGTGTTAATCAGAACAACGAAATATATGCAGATTTGGAACCACTCGATGATCACAGAATTTTTAGTTTTGGTGAACTGTCCCTTTAAGCAAATACAACAGTCATTTATCTTAGCAAGCACTTATACACAGTATTCGGATTCAAAACAAAGGGATAACAAACGTAACGTCTTACGCTTGCAGAGATTAGTGAATGACGCCAGCAGTGCGTATCTGATTCAATCTCCAGTTACTTCGCTGCCTCCATGTGCGTGAGTGTGTTTGTGGTTTTTACCTGCGAGGGGTCGGTGACCCTCAACGTCACCACGTCTTCGCTAGTGTACTTGATGAAGAGGTGATGCTCGTCGAGGAGCTGCATCTTCCACATGCGTAATTGCCGTAGCTGATCGAAAAACTGAAAGAACCGCCGCTTGGCCGTGGCGCTGCCATCATGCTCCGCCCTCCTCCACAGGTACACCAGAAGCCTGTGTTTCAGGGAGTTGATGGTTTTCTCCTTGTAGAGGCGAGAGAAGCCGGGCTGGCCTTCAGCTCGAGCCTCGGGGTAAACTGCAGACAGAGTCAGGAGGTCGTCCTCATAACAAAACCGTCCGATTGTGCGGACGTCGAGGAAGGTTCCTTCAGGTGTGACCTAAAATAAACGTAGTTCTTACAAACTAGAAAGTGAAAATTAAAAAAGGATTTAGGGTGTCGCCAATAATTTGGATTGACTACCCTCTTACCTGAAAGACGTGAATGGTCTGTTGTTGCACAGAAAGCACAGCCAAAATATTTCTGTACAGGTAGAGTCCCTGATTGTGCGACAGGATGATCTTGTCGCATTTAAAGGTGCGTGTGTCACATAAGCGACCCGTGTGCAGGTCAATGATGTGCAGTGAGTAGTCCTCCAGAGGAGAGCGTGGATTTGGGGTCACCGACTCGTTGTTGCGGTAAACCTCAAAAAAATGCGGATGAGGCTCCTCGGGCAAGTAAGCGGCCGAGCCGACGATCACGTACCTGCAGTCGTCGGTGAACAAACTGCATTCTCTATTCAAGTGCTCGCCGTTCGAGGCCACGTTGGTGACATGGAGCATGGAGAAGAACCGCTCGAATAGTTTACCTCTGATACTAAGAGAGCGCTGGTCGTTCCCATTCGCCAAGGTCTCGCCCTCCTGGCCTTGGAGGAGGTCTTCTGCAGCCTGGCATCCCTGGTACTCGTAGATCTCCAGGGAAGTCTGATCGGAGGAGAAGGCTATGAAACAGCGCCCATCAGGGGAGAACTTACGGAGAAAGCATGGGGGCTTTTCCACGTTCACCACAGTGAAATTGGGGAAGAGGTTCTGGTGGAAGCAGCGCACACGGTACCAGTGAGCCCCGGATGGGCCCGAGCAGATCCGACGTCTCTCAAGGCGGTGGACGACGTTCTGGTTCTGAATGCGACGAGGCTTCAGAGTTGGGAAATCATCCTCTGGTGTTGTGGTGTTGTGAGACGCCATAACAGTATTAACACTGCAAACGGTACATTTAAAAACGTTAAAGAGAGTAATCTTTTTTCAAAATAATTATGCCTCTAATTACATATAAAAAAACACAGACCGACAGAAAGAAAGAGAGAGAGAGAGAGAGAGAGAGAGAGAGAGAGAGAGAGTTAGTGCAGAT
Organism: Triplophysa tibetana; assembly: GCA_008369825.1. Taxonomy (NCBI): domain Eukaryota; kingdom Metazoa; phylum Chordata; class Actinopteri; order Cypriniformes; family Nemacheilidae; genus Triplophysa; species Triplophysa tibetana. Next base: position 14,506,631 of record CM017894.1, read on the forward strand.
GTGTGTGTTATGACAAATATGTGCTTAAATGTATGAAATTAGACAAAACATTTAATTTGAACATTAAACAATTTTTATTTACACTATTTAAGGACCTTAAGAGCATTTTTATTTAACCACAAACAAAATAACTACTAATGTGGAGAAATTTGGGTTAACCTGTTAGATTCTTTAAATGAAACAAAAAGAAAAATACAAAATAATAAAGAAAAAGCAATCAATAAGAGCCCATTTATGCACATTTGAGACAAATGTGACTATACTGAAAATGTAATACAGTATTTATTCATTCATTCATTTCTCGTCATGATATAATTCACACAGAAACGTTTGTGACATTTAATAGTTTTGATGAGTTTAATATTACTATAAAATGTGGAAAACATTAATAGGCAAGTGACCATAAACCTTTGAACTGTAGCATGCATACATTCAAACCAAATAAACATTATACTCCCATTAAGCCAACCAGGTGATATTAAAAAAAGATGAGAATAAATGTAAAATGTTCATCTAGTTTTGCTTGTGACGTCAGGGTCTGCTCGAGGGCATGCTGTCATTAAGTTACACCAAACTGAGGACATACCAAATACAAAGAAATTCTGCTAATCATTTCAACATTATACATAATTGTCTAGTTATATTCATGATAAAAAAATTATGAACCAGATGAATTTAACCAAGTGCACTTTCCGAGTGTTAATACCCAAAGCATTAAAACCAGCTCACAGAACGATCAAATAAATTCCTAATAAAGCACCATGAACTGTTGTTATTTTCTTACCTGTTTTTAATATGCTGCAAGTTAACCTCCCCTCATGCTAACATCTTTGCAGCTTTAATCCTCACAGAGGACAGAGACTTTATAAAGAGGAAGCCAAATGTCTACAGAAAATGTCACGCGTACAAACACGTTAAAAAACGAAATAAAAGCGTCTCATAAAGTTTATTGTGGAGTTCGAAGCAGTTTGAAAGCCCAATCGCTGCCTAGCCGGCGGAAGTAGCCCGAGTTAGCAAGAACCGCACATAAACAGTCAACGTGAGCCGCGCAGCTTCAGAGCGCCATCTTCAGGAGCGGCGTGAACGCGCACCCACACTTAATATTTGAAGTAGAAATGATTAAATGTCGTGTCAAAATGTCTCTTTATAATCAATAGAGTTACAAGTGTTCTGAGTATTCAAACAAGAAATAAGATTCAGATAAAACTCATTTGGTATTTTCTGTACATATCAACTGTTGGGCGCATTAACCCTTGCACAGATGGATTACAGCGCATCTAAAATGGATAGTAACAGAAGATATTTATTCTCTACAAATGTCACTTGTTTTTTTAATGTGTGTTATTTATTTCTATTATAATGTGTATTATGTGGTGGATTTGGATGTGTGCACTGAAAGCTTCAGGTCCTAAAGCAAATTCCTTGTGCATGTAAGTAGGTTTGGCAAAAAAGCTTTTTTGATTCTGAAAAAAAAACAATTATAATTGAAGATAAAATTACATATTTAAAATGATTTTACGGAAAATTATTGAAGCACACAGAAAATCTAAATGTACTTTTCAGCCTGAAGAAATGTCTTCTTCATGGGTTGGATGGTAAGAGTGCTAACAAAGGGGAAATCTAGAACTGATAATTAAGGACAAAACACTTCCCATTTATGCAGCCATTAGCAGAGTACACCAAAAAGGCACAGCGGTGAGGGATGAGGTCATCTCATTCTTTTGTCTTTCCTTTCTGCTGTGGAAAAAACTGATGGATGCTCAAAATGCCTTTTCTCTCCGGGTTTTATGGAGCACTTGGACTTTGTAAATACACTTTTAATTTTGTATTCAATAGGCAGCATCCTCTTCTGCCAGAAAATGTTTAAAATTATGATATTAACAAACCATTTTTAAATGTCAATTGACAGGTTCAGGCAGGGGTAGTTCCAAGATGATTAGGACAGAGGTCAATAAATCTTTACAGAACAGCACTAATGGAGGTGCTCTTCTGGTACAGTCTGAAATTATCACACGGAAGGATTTTTTCAATTGCGGACAAAAGTAATAACACTTGAACACAGAATGAAGCTATAATGTACAAATCGATGCATTTCATAATTACAATTCTGAAAGATTTCACAACAAAATACAATTAACAATTATAAAAGTCAAAGAAACACAAGAATCTGGTTTAGTAGGATTGTTGATTTTTATTTAGTCAAACACAATTAAAGCCAGAAAAACATCTCAAATATGAATATTGGCATTCAAAACATGTTTAATGCTTTAAGACCCTGAATACATACGAATGTACAACAATACGTTTGAGGAAAAACATTAAACTCACTCCCGTTCGCAGCTGTTCTGATGCAGACCTCCAAAAAACAGAAATATGAGCTAAAGTCTAATTTGCTCAAATTCATGTAGTGTTCTTTCTTCAAAATGGATTATGAGAGCTGAAAAATTGAAAAATAAAATGAATAGGTACGCAGAAGGAAACCAGTGAGCTTGGCCTTGAGAGTATGATAATGGATTTGTACCCAATTATCCTCGACCCAAGTATGTAGAGACCCAGTTGGTAGATTTAGATTATATAAGTTATAATCTTTGATAATAGCAGGTTGTGAGCATGAAAAGTATTCCAGTGGAAAAACATGGAAAAGAACATTGGAGCCCTCAAAATGTTACTTGTGCCAGCAAACTCGTATAGTATTATACCATGCCTGCATTCTTCTTTTTTTGTTAAGGGTCATCATCTTCCATTTTGGGTTTTGTTTTTTGGTTTAGTGCCTTCCACAATCTACCTTCCACGAAATGCACGAGGACAAAAAGGTTAATTTCCTCTGAATCCAAAGGCCGAGTGGAGAATGAAGAGTCCTCAAGGCTGGTTTTAAGGCTGATATGAGGGCCTAATGACGAAGATGCAAAACGAAAAGCTCCAGGATATCGCAAATTGTCCAGTAATGAAACTTTCGTGCTGATTCCGATCTCGAAAATGGCCAAACCGAACTCTAAGAACACTCAAACCGGCACACAGCTTTAATTACGAAGCAACTGCATGGTAGACGTAATTGGAAAAAGAAGTTTTAAAAGGTTGCTTTTTGCGCAGAAGAAGCAAAGATGCTGTTTTTGTAACATTTCAATCTATGTTGCATAGAGGCTGTGTTTGACATTTAAAAAGAAGCTTTTACCTTTGCAATATAGTTGCTACTCGGCAACATAATAGGATGTTGTCGTAATTGTAGCTTCTTCCAAACTTTCTTCTTTCCGAGTTTGATATTTTTTCAAATATTTTTTGCTTTTCTCGATTCATGCATGTGCTATTTTGATAACATGAACAGGCATCGTGATTTTACATTCAAAATCAGTTCAAGAGTCTCAAGACTCAAATGTTGCTTGTTCAATCCCAATATCTCTGAAAGAAAAACTATTTGTTTAGGGGTGAAAAGAGAGAAATGTAAAACTGCCTGCAAAAATCCAGCTGAAGACGTTTTCTGTGATTTACCGTTTTTTATAGAAAATCATTCTACACAATGTTTAGAAAATACTGTGAAAGCATAACCTTGATCATTTAACATTGACTGAACCAGCTCATGTCAAAGATTAAAATCATAGCGAAATCAATGGTTGAAATAAAACTCATAAATAATGAGACTATAGCCTGGATTTCACAGACGGGCGACATTTAGGGGAAAAAAATATAATAATGCAGATCAGAAACATCATGAAGCTTCATTGACTGCTTGAAAAATCCATATATCTTCTTCCAGTCCATTCAACCCAAAATACACATCACACATAGACCATATCAGAAGTACTTATGAGCAAGCAGAATCTATCAACAGGTTGCCAAAATCTTGTCGGTCTTTATTATCAACGTCCTTGCCTTCATAAAATGAGATTATAAAAGTTTTGAACATTATCATATTTCTTGCCATTTTGAGTCATACAGTGAAAAAGGCCTGAATGCAGCATCCGATCTGCTTGCTGACTGTGGTGTATGTAAATACCCCCAAACCCTGACAGAAATAAATACAACTGTGTCCTCGTTCATTGGCTGGCCAGAATACATGGCCACATATTATTGGTTTGTCCCGATCACCTGACAGGATGCTGTTGCTTGGAAACATTGTTTCCTACTAAAGCAAACCTTTCTTGCCACTCCGATCAATGTGGCCACAGACTCATGGTGCATCTCTCACAATTGTTTTCTTCAAAAATGTAATTTCTTGTAATCAAAGGCTCACAAAGAGTCATTTTATCCGTTAAGTGCTTAAAAATTATCTAAACTAAATGTTCACTAGATAACTAGATAATCATTTACATGATTAAGTCATCAAAAGCCTACTTTCCTCTCACAGTAAATGTATACTGTATACATTTCAACTATAGGATTTTTTGAGCGAGCGAGCGAGCAAGAAAGCATCATTTTCTATTACATTACCATCCCCGCCCATCATAAATAAATTTGTTTACTTGGGATACAGGCTACAGATGTCATACAACAAATTTCAGCCTCGTCTTTAAGTATCAGGCAAATTGTAATTCTGGTTTCCGTGGAAACCTCTCAGAGCCAAACAATGGAAGAGGGGTAAAGGACAAGTGCAGTATGCCGATCTTTCTTTTGTGGATGTGCGCGCCCGTGTCTGTCAGAGCATGCATGCAAGAAGCATTCTGTGTGATGCGTGCGTGTTTGTGAGTATTATGGGGGAGGGAAACATTCTGGACGGACATAATTCTGTTTATAATGAGTATGTACAGTGTGTCATGGGACTACTCGCATCTTCTTGTTCAGTCCTCAGTACGAACCCTTGTCTGCAGGGCATGCAAATCAGATTTCAACACCATCCAACACATATTTAGCCTAAATTTGTTTACTCCGTGTCCTCTTTTTTGAGATACGTTCTTGCGAAGTTCTTATTTTGTGTTTCTCTTTTTTTCTAATGCCCTACACTGAGCTGAGATGTTTTTGGACACACATCTTTTCTTTTGGACTGATAAATGGATGTCTATCTATCTACAGTATAAATATGAAGTACGCTGGTGTTATTTGGTTTAAAGCGATGATGCAGTCGTTTAAAGACCTTGAGTATAGAATTTAGGCGTAATCTCACAACACGAGGGTGAAAATGTTCGTTATTCGCTCGGCGAACGCCTAAAATGCCTTTTGTCTCGTATTTCCGTAATTGCGGCCACTCTCCTTACCACGCGCTGATTGCTTCAGGAGTTCTGTTCTTGTTTCTTTTGCTTGTATGGATCACAAATCTCAAGCTTTTATGGAGCCCCAGGGGCCACAGCCGAGGAGCGGGATGGACAATGTCTGAAGCTTTTCAGTGGGATGCGGCCCGGTTTAGGTCAGCAGAGATGGACCAGAAGTTTGGAAAGAAATGATTTCACCATTTCATCAAAACAAGCTCTTTAAAGCGAGGCAAAGAGAGGTCAAGTGCCGAAACCACACTCAAGGAGAATTACCCTCTCACCCGTTAAGAAAGCTAAGGGAGTACTCAGCGGGGAGGCCCGAACGTCGCACCACGCCTGCGCCAAAAAAGCTGGCCATCAATGTGCAGCGGCAATTTCTGCCACTTGGAGATCACAGGTGAAAGGAAATTGATGGGCACTTTTCTATTATTAGTGCCAGCGAAGGAAACATTAGTGTCAGAGGAACTTGTCGAGCTGCCTCCCACCCATGTTCGCCAAAGGACTTTACTTTTCTTGCCAGATTTCTACCGTTTGCGTCTGATATGTATACCTTTTCATGGAACAAGTCTCTCTTACTATAGCACAAACACGAGGTGCCGCTGCTGAATGCTGGGAAAATAATCTTGTTCATTAACTGATTAGCATGGTTACCTAGAAAGGCCGCACCTTCTGCCAGGTAACCGGGGTTTCCTCACAGGGCCGGCCGAACAGATGCTGCATGCTTCTCACCAAATACAATGAATTACTTATGGCCCGCTTAGCTTAACAAGGAATCACTCTGCGCAGGTTTGCATAACACCGATACGGACATCTGTCAATGTGACTTTTGAACCACCTCTGCCTCTGCCTGGCAGGTAACACGACCCTTATCACTGCGGCGTCAGGCTGTGGGGTAGATTAGGGCCACCGGCGTACATGGATCTCTTTAATGAATAATGTAAACAGCCCTTAGCCCCAGCTCACCCTTAAAATTGGGCGACTTCCTCCGTAATTGCGGTTACCATTTTTAACTATAGTTCAACTGTGCGTGCATGTTCGAAAGGTAGAGATGTAATTGATATAATAATTTATGCTTATCTTGAACACAGTTCCCTCATTAAAGATAGGAAATTATTCTTAAAATGAAATCCTTAAAGGGACAGTCCACCCAAAAACAATAATACTGTCATCATTTAGTCACGCCCGAGTTGTTCCAAATCTGTATACATTTCTCGAACACAGAGGAAGATATTTGGAAGAATGCATTTAACCAAACAGTTCTCGGCCACCATTAACTACCATAGTAGAAAAAATGACAATGGTAGTCAAGAGGGCCCCAGAACTGTTTGCTTTCCTACATTCTTTAAAATATCTTCTTTTGTGTTCAGCAGAACAAATAAATGTATAATGCAATTTTCCTACTATGGTAGTCAATGGTGGCTGAGAACGGTTTGATTAAAAGGATTCTTTCAAATATCTTTCTCTGTCTTCACCAGAACAAATAAATGCTCTCAGATATGAAACAAATTGAGGGTGAGTGAATGAAGACAGAATTTTCATTTTTGGGTGAACCATTTCTTTAATAATGTTTTTTTCATATGATGTGCAATATAAAACCATAACATGTACGGTGATTTGTTGGCTATTGTTTAGCTTGTGAATCAGCTTTGTGATATAAGAAGACATTTGTCATTTTTCAGAGGCCGCTGGCATTCCTCCAACAAACCGGATCTCAAACTGGCCATTTTTCCATGCATGCAGTTTGACAATTACATTGTATACCAAACGCCAATTTGTGTGTATTGAGATTATTGGTTTTAATTAATGAATTGCAATCTCCATAATAAATACCCTCTTAATTTGGTCTTAATGTCATTTGTGTGTTGTGACAGCAAAAGTACAAATTAATAGTGATTACGGAGGACACAATTCTTAAGGGAGTCTCCAAACACTTGTGCCTTCGGACGTGTTCTTTGTTAAGCGTTGAGATCTCAAATTGAATCTGAGGATTGAATGATGTGGTTATACAGTATTGTTTACAAACCATCTCAGGTGCATGTGTTTGTCAGTGAAAATGCAAAAAAGCATCAGGGATTCGTTGTGCACTGCCACACAGCTGTAAAATTCCACCCCTGTTGAATGAAATAAACCAAATTACAATTTCTATACATAACCTCTTTCATACCAAAAAACCAAAGGTTATAAGAAACAGTGTTGAAATACAGAAACAATCATGCAAATGTCCAATAATGTACAGTAGAATGGCAGAAAATGTACAAAGGCCTCACAAAACAACATGATAAACTAAACATTTTAGTCCCAGAGTATACCTGAATACTGCACCGAGCACAATAGAGGGGACAAATAGCACATTTGTGCTTGAAAATACACCTCTTGTGGCTTTTTCCAGCCAAATTATGGAAATGCGAAATGGCTGTCTGCGCTTCCTTGCAGCTGGCGTCCCCTAAGTGGATAAAATTCATGCTAAGGTAAAAACATAATTTCCCAATTTCTTTGTTGAGCATAGACAGCACTTCAATCCCATTTATTATTGTTGAGGAGATTCTGGCAGTTAAAATGGGTCCATCTTATGAAGCACGCACAAAGACTGAAGACCAAAGCAGGAATGTGTTAAATTTAACAGGAAAAGAGGTTCATTTCCTTAGTTGGGGAAATATCACAAATGACATATATGAAATGTTGCTTAAATAGCCCGAGAGGAAGTGCACAGTACTGCAGCATCTGTTTGGACATATGGATAGTTCTTTCAGGCCTGTATACTCGCATGTTTGTATTGAGTAAAGCATTCAAATGAAGTCGAAGCAGGAACGGGGCACCTCCTCTGTGGACTTATCAGTGTCCTTTCCAATTGCATAACATCTTCACTTCCTCAGCACAGATTGAGGACTCGCATCGATCTCACTTACCGAGGACAAACGGTCGTTAGGTGTCCATTTAATGAGCTCGGAAATCAGCAGTCTCGATTTATCACGTCCTGAACGAGACGAAACGAACGTAGCGCGTGCTTCTTTATCTTTTCAATAATGCAACAAGTGCAAACATGTCAAATGAGTGCCTTTCTTAAAGAGTGGAGATGCAGTGAGAAAACCATATATATAACCAAATATATATATATATATTGATAGCCCACCAGAGATGGCAGGGATTATAAAAACAAAAACGCGCATGCTGTGCTTTTAAAAAATAGTCTGATTTAGTTTGGAAGTGATTGTAGGGGCTGCGATCAACTATTGAATTGTTTATTTTTCAAAGCATGTTTGTGCGCAAAACGGTGACTGTGTTTGGAATATATATATAAAAAATAATTTAAGTAATAAAAGGCCGAGCAGAGATTTTTGTATGTGGTTATCTGATGGTGCTCTGTGCAGAGTAACGTGCATTTATGTGCCTATAAAAATGGTCAAAATAAAAGATGCACCTATTATATGATATTCCGATGAAAATCATTTCACAATGCGTGCAAACGTGCCTGTGATCGAAACGTGTTGTAAAACAAGCAGACCATGGACATTAAATATTAATGACTAAATAAAAACCAAATAACAGTAAGTTATGCAGGATTTTATTTGCATAAATATACACAAACAACTAGTTGCATCCCTTGAGAATAGTTAAAATTTCGTTGCTGTTAAAGGTTTCTAAAGGATGAAATCACTGTGTACTGATCGGAGGAAGATGAACTTTATAATCTATGATAAATAAATACGTTTATCTAAGAAGATAATGCGTTCATGCCTGTTTACACAACATTTCAAGGCAAGCACCCTGACTAAAGAAGTTCCCTTAAATACATTATAAACACGTCGTGCATTCAGTCTTTGTCAAATTTTTGTTCGTTATAAGAGAGAAGGGTGTATGTCAATCTTAAACCCAGACATTTAAATACATTTTCATTCACTATAAATTGTATTTTAATTCAAACGTGTTAACATAATCTACAGGACAATGCAAAATATTGAATGTGTGTAAACAGAAAAAACACCCACAGCCTACAGTGTTTTATTTAATGCAACCCAGAGAATATCCTCTGAGGTAGTGACAAGATAAATCTATAGATGCCAAAGAAAATCACGATGCCAACTGACACGCTGCGTGCATCTAAATCATGTGGTGTGTGGGTGAGCTCTTTACATTTCTAACATTAGCCTAATTGCATGTTGAAGTGATTATCTGTCTCCTGATGAGGTTGTTGTCTGTGGTGGTAGCTCTCAACACAGTCAATTAAATAAACAAAAATGCTATTAATTTGTAAGACATAATATTGAACGTAAAAATGATAGACTAACGCTTAAAAAAACGTGACTTTTATTATGAAGGCTGACTTTCTGGGCGATCCAACATGCGGTGACGTCATAGAGATCCAGTAAATTGACAGGCCACCTGCAGGGACGCAGCAAGGCTTTAAAGGGACAGGCATTGGATGCATGGGATGCTTTTGTTACGGCACATGGCAAGACGACTGGCTGTCATCTTCAGCGAAGCGTTCTCCATCTCCACACCTTCAGCAACGACACGTAAGGCATTTTTTTATTTATTTCACATTTTACGTTTTGGTCAAAATAGGTCTTTGTGAGATGTAGAGGGGGGATGTCAGCCGAAGACAAAGTGCTGAGGATAAATCCTGGAGTTCTCGCAAGATTTTGCAAATAATGTGATACAGAAACCGCCCTAGGAAAATCGAAGCTGTTGTACGATGACCTTTACATTAAATAATTCAATAATAATAGAAATACATTCGCTGTAGCACGGGTGGTGAACATTAGACGGAAACATTTAGAGATCGTTTGAATGCGAATATGTCAATATTCAGTTTGATGTCATGCCGACGTGTCTTTTCTTGCATTTCTAAACCAAACGGGTGTGTAAATGTGTGTAGTGCAAGTTGGCGAGCGAATAGAAGTGTCGATGACGATCAACAGGTAGCGGATAGTCCGGGTGACAATTTCGCGTTGTCAAGTCACCAAGCAGTCATTTTCGTTTAAATGTGCATCTCGCATCTCTTTGTGCAAACAACAACAACAAAAAAAAATCACGTCCTAGGAATGCAGCCTTTTAGAAATGAGCAAACAGGTGATTTTCTTTTCGAATTTATCTTTTAGGGACGAAAAGCCCGAGGGTCACGACCAGCGACACAATTCATTATTAGAAAGCTATTAATTCCGTGCTTTGCTCTGTTCGGTAATCGCTTTTCTCCAAGTCAATATGCTTTTACAAAAGTTGTATTGATTATAGAAGAGGCGCCCCATCGAGATACGCAATTCCCCATCTGGTGTGTTGACCGAATGACTACAATTAGATTTGAAGAGCTGTTTATTATAGTTATTCTTGGCAAATCCAATATCAGAGCAGTCCTCAACATCCTCATCTTTCTGGCGTGGCTAATCACATAGAGGGGTCCTGGTGGCCTTCCCTTAACGTTTAGCTCAAATGTATTCCGATGGCAATTTAATGCAATGAAGTGACATGCTGCCTTGGCAGAACTCCAACCCCTCTGGGTGAGTTCGTGGTCGGATTCGAGCGTTCAGCCTATCGGTGGGGAATATGAGAATTCGCACATCTCCAGGTGGGCTCGTCTGGGCTCCCAGATACGCTGGTTCGCTGATTCAACAGATACATTCAAAACGCAAGAAAAAGCTCGCTTTATCGGATGACCTTGTTTCTTAAAGGGAAAATAACATTAAAACATGCTCTATAATATAGGCTATAGGGAGGAATATATATTCTCGGGAATTAACTGTGTTAAGACTCTAAATTCAGTTTTTCTCATTTTTGGCAGAAGTGTGGCTTTTGTAATTCCCATATCATATTATGGTCTTGGGTCGTATGCATGCTGAACATAAGAAAATAGGGAAGGGGGAGCGAAACATTGAAAACAACATGCCATACCAACTCACCAAAAATGTGCGAGGAAAAGGACGCTTATAATTAGCTTCCGCCGGATATGTGCCACGCGATTGCGCCTCGATCAATTTTCAGCACCACAGTGGCGGACAGCTCCCAACGTCGCCTCATGGAACGAGAGTCAATGGCAATCATTCGCAACACCACGGGATCAAACCCCGGGACAATTTAGCAAATGAATGATTTATTCAGAACAAGACACACTAATGTTACAACCTCCCACACATCTATAAAAACGGAGAATATTGCCCCCCTTGATTTCATTAGTTTGATTATTGTGAGCTCACCAACGTTTAATCTAGGATTGCTTTGTATAGCTCACAATATTTCAGAGCTAATAGAAATACGGCGATGAACGCTGAATACGGGTCTGCCGTAACAGCCAGAAGCACAAAGCGATGCTTAAATAAAAGTCCGAACACGAATTGTTTTGTTGTTTGACAGATGAACTATATCTCGAACAGACTGAGATGTAGGCTGCTTAATCTCCTCCGAATGAAAGATTTCTTGCGTGGGGCTCAGTGACGAACCTCCGAAGCGCCCAACAGATGTTCAAAACCACCTGTTAGATTGAAAGTGCATATTCTGACGTCCTTAAGAAATATTGCACTTCTTTCGGATACGCTTTGAATCTGTCTCACCGAGACCGCACAGAAGACCGCACAGAAAAACACAAGAATGGATTTAACTGTAACTTTTGCGAATTCTGAATTCGCCACGGCAAGCGCATTTTCTCTCGGGGCAATGGAGACGTAAGCACCTTTATTAAAAACAATCATAAATAAACAGTGTTATCTGTCCGGAAATTAAATTACGGAGGCTGCAGGTACAGACAGCTTTGGTCACATCTGATAAGCTTGTACGTCACAAAAATCTCTTAACAGCCATGTGAATAAAACGCAGTGAATTGTACCGAATTAAAGTGGGAAATTCAGCTCGACTCTAGGAGCTGATGTTAAAATGAATAAGACTATTAGACTGCAAATTACATCGCAAAGAAACGCAATCAGTCGAAAACAAGCAGCAAAATGATCGATGATTCCTCGCTGCGTCGTTTCGATCACGTGCCGTGGATTTGCGCGATGTGCGCGAGCAGGCGGAGGCGACAGGTTATCGGCGAGCGTCGTGATGACACATTTACATGGAAAAACACTTCCAGATTTGGCAGCCCAAATGTCGCGGTCTGTACTACACAAGGGGGGGGGGGACGTTTAGAGCAGGTGTTCAAACAAGTGCATGCGCGCGTTTGCTCAATTAATGCAATTACATGCAGCCTGGTTACGTCAAAGTCCTTAAGTCTGCCTAAAATACGACATGTTGACTTTACACGCGAAGATAACAAACTAGCTTTGTCCACTAAACAAAACCACTCAAATGTAGGCTGCCTTCTGTCTTTATCGTTTTCGACAGATGTTTTTTAGTCCCTGGTCTCGAAAAAAAGGAAACCTTATCAAACAACGCCTGTGTAAATGTATAAATCTTATGTTGACTTTGTTGCCCACGGGCATCAGGTTCCTCATAGATGGTGTTCAAGATCACATCACTGCACCCTGTCTCTGAATTAAATTTAGGCATCAGGGACCTTGGAGGTTCCCCTTGTTAAAAGACTGCGAGACGCTCTACAGCCGTTGATCTTTCTGATTGATATTAGATCACCGCCTACTGTAATATGTGGAATCTATTGACGACTACGCCGTTGTGCATCAGAGCCTGAACGCACGCAAACATGCACAAGCATGCCCACGAACACAGTGAAACCTGACAGAATCTGAATAAAAGCAAAGGCCATTTGTGATCGTGTTGGAGGTGCGAATAAAATCTGTCTTGTGACAGACCCTAGAGAGGATGTGGAGCAAGGTTTGATCCAGCCCAGCTGTCCACTGGGGGATGCTGGGAAAGTTGGTAAGTTGCCAGCGAGGACAGCGTGGAAGGCCTTAGACCACATCCATGTCTGATTTTCAAGATCTGTTTGTGCTTGAAAATATTTCTTTTCCCAATACAAGAAAGGCCGATCCCTTTTTCTTACCCCTTTTGCATGACTCCGAATTTGTAGACGTGATAAACAGCTTTTCCGTGCGTCCTTATGTTTTGTCTGGCGGTGGAAAAACAGAAAGAGATTTCTCAGAATTGAATTAGATTTATAAATAATAATAATAGAACAAAAATACAGTCAAATCAGTTACATGTTGTTCAGAATGCAAACGCATTCTTTCTAAGGCAAAATAGTTATTCATGGTCCACTGTGTCATTCGCCTCTACAGAGAGAGCTAAGCACATGGATCCCAAGGGTATCTGGGCTAAGAAGCTCGGCTTTCCTCCCAGCGAGAGAGTGTCTGTTAGGCCGTGCAATTGAATTACAAAGCAGGAAGTGCACAGGACTAAGATTGTGCACAGCAGGGTTCACCCGCACCGAAGAGACTGTGCGTCGTGCATATCAGAGCGGGTCTCGGTGGAAAACCTGGGACAGTTGCCGTTTCTCTTTTCACTTGTGGTTTTAATTACAGATAAACACACAACGGAGACTAAACAAATCCAATTGAAAAGTGCATTTATGCATTACGTAACCATGACTTTTTTTATTTCAGATTAACAAGTGTGGGGAGAATGCTGTACGTGTTGTGCTTCTGGTATGTGAGTATGAATTTTGCACCTTCATTTTAACATTTTAAAAATATATATGTTTTTCAATGCATCGTAAATCCTGACCTAAGGTCCACCTATTGATACAATGCATTAAACCCCTTCGTGCCGGTTGCCCTGGTTACGGCCACTTATCAAGGAGAGGTCTTAAAGATCAAACAGGTGTGGTATCCTGTTGCCGCGATCCTCCCGTTGCTACGGACCTTTGTTCGGCGCCGAGCACAGGTGCACGCCAAAGCCGTGTACACAAAAACACGATGCGGGGACAAAAAGCATTTCGCCTCACCGCCGTGGTGCCATAAACTACTCGGCGACCTATCAAGCAGAATGGGGGTGGGGGGCAGGTGGATGAAGGGCAGGATGGTAGGGGGTTGGGAGAAGAAAGTCAGAGTGAGATTCATCATCCTAGGTGGGCGCAGCGAGGGGTCTGAGAGAAAGCTTGACTTCACACAGACATATCTGCTGCTCTCCCATCAATACAGACCACTCCTCGAGAAACACCCAGCCAGCGGGGGTCCCCAGCACTCCCCCTTCCTGTACAATTCGCACACAATAGCACAGAGTCATGTGACACGGCAACTACATATTGTCTGATACATTCGAAACGTTGAAAGATCGACCGCTTTTCTCTTTCTCATGTATCACTCAATTTGCAACCACTGTCTCCACCAATCTAGTTTTCTCTAAAGCGTCGAATCAGACTCGTGTCACGGTGTTTGATGGCGGAAGGCGACATGACGCGTAACACACCTCTCAACCTTTCTTCAATCCAGCCGAAATGTGTTAAATTAAATTTGCACCGTTTGATTAACAGGAGACGTGCCTAAACGTTCGAGCGTTTGTATTGACTGCGCTGACCGCATCACACAATCGGATTTGAACACGGCGCCTATGAGGTCATCTGACATCATTGTGACATTGTGCAGTTTAGAAAATAGCCAAATTGATTTTTGCTGCGATAAAAACAGGCTCTGGTGGTTCGCCACAGACATCCAATCGAGGTAATATGATTGTAACCAGGAAAAACGTTGTCTGAATCTCAGCTTCCCAAAGGATGCGCAACATGACACGCTGCGGCACTTTCCATACAAAGGCTTCTTTAAATAGACCCAGCGTTTTCAAAACAGGAAGTTCGGCGAAATTTGTAAAAGCCTCCAGCACTGTTCGTAATTACCAAAGATGAGAATAACCGTGAGCAAATCTGCATGTGACTTCTGAAAAATAGAGAATTACCTCAGACACAAAAATGCTAGAGCCGTTCACCTTTTTTGCATGGCGACTACCATTTTAATTTTTCCAACATACCTCTGACAAGCAGATTGAGGGGTGCAGAACAGATTCACCACCTCCACATTGCTCCAATTTCAGCAGTGTGGAATGAAAGGGAAAAACGGTAAAAGGCCGTTTCCACTGGGCTCCCGGGAGAGAGAACATGTTCAGGTAATTAAGTGTAGCTTCACTCAGCCCCCTTGTCAAGGCAATTACCTTAAATCATATGCTCTTACCCACGTTAATTACCGGGAAATCGGTCTGTACACCACTGACTGACAACCACACTCGGGCTCGAACATATTTACAACAATAACAATTATCCTATGTACCGTTACATCTGTAACACCTGTGATCAAAACAGATGCTGCTTGTGAATTGTAGCCAAAGGTTTTTCAACGAGAGAAAAGGGAAAAAAAGCGGTCTGCTCCTTAAAACCACACTTTTAGATTTAAATGCAGTCTGCTTTCTTATTTAAACGTACAGAATAAGCCTGCCACGATATTACATTTTTCACTACACTGTTATCGTGGCCAAAAGAACTCCCAATAGGGATATTATCGCAAAATCTATATAGATTTAAAAAAATTATGAAAAATTGTATTCGTAAAATTGACGTGATTGGCCAACTTTTAAAACATGGGTTGGCTCTTAAAGCGATAGTTCACCACAAAATAAAAATTCTGTCATCATTTTTTCACGTTTCTAAACCTGAAGTTGGCTCTTTCTTTTTATTCCAAAAAGAAATGGAAATTTCCTCTGTGGGACACAAACAAGATATTTTGAGAAATGTCTCCCGTGTTTTTTTGTCTATACAATGGAAGTCAATGGGGGACCGATGTTTTTTGGTCAACAATGATCTTCAAAATATCTTCTTTAGTGCTCGGCAAAAGAAAGAAAGTCAAACAGTTTTGGTCGTTTTTGGGTGAACCATCTCTTTAAGGCAAAATGTTAAATGGGTGCAAAACCCCCACTTGACATATTAGATTATTCACCAGCTACTGAATTATTAACACAATGTCCATAATCACAGTAATTAATATCAAATGTATTTTCAAAATGTGAATATTGTGACACCTTTAGTCCAGAAATAATCCAGTTCATTTAGCTGAGACAGAAATGATTAAAGAACTTATGACATATTGAGTCACATTCCAATAAAGGCATACAAATGTATCTTACATTGATATTGAATCAGGCTTATTCAACTCATCATGAATCATTTATAGAAGAATAAACTCTTTTCTAGTGACAGTTCCTATTTGTCAGTGACTCACAATATAGCTGTTATTAGAATATCAGGGATGAGCGTTTCTGCTTGTACTGTAACAGCAGAACGGTGCCGTAGAACCACAAGCACAGTTTGCCATCCTCTCACAGGCTTTCTCAACCCCGCCCAGCAGCACTCGGAGTAAATCAGAGAGATGGCTTCAAGCATCTCTGTAGCGTTTCTTCCCTCCATGATAGAAAGACGTAGAGAGAAAGCAGGAAGTCACCTCGGTTGTAAGTCACCCAGCTAATCAGCTCAGCTCAAGGCCTGGGGAGAGAGAGGACGAGTGAGAAAGCTAATAATTTTAAGGGGTGAATGAACCGACACTTAAGGTGTTCCTGCTATGTACTGTCAAAGAAAATGTTCACTGGATGTGAAGGGAATCAAATTAGGAGAGGTGGTCGGTCAGGATGGTGAGGGGCCGGTGTGGCAGTGTTACGGCGGTCTTATTGCATTAAAGAAATGTATGTCGACTAATGATTACATTTGGGGAAGACTGAAGCCGTTTTGATGCATGGTTGTCAGCATGATAGCTGAGATGAAATTAGAAACAGACAACACTTTTGCAAACCCTACTTAATGAAACCGAAATGTTTCAGTTAGTAAAACAGTTTGCCTGTTATTTATCCTTGTACTTTCCCATAAACCTGTAAATGTTACTAAACCCGATCTGTATAAAATGTGTCACTTTAGGCTGAAAATGAAGCATTCATAGCTAACGGCAGGTTTATTTGTTGAATAATTTCATTTTTTCTTTCTTTCTGAATTAGTCATTACCAACGTAGCGCATCTGCTCGGGACATTTTCATTTAAACATCTGAATCTAGAACAAGATTTCTCCCCTTACCGACATTATTATCTACCTCCGCAATCGTCTGCCCTAATGTATTTTTTAATTGTTCTTTTCGATACCTTTTTTAACACATGAGTTGAGAAGGAATAAAGGACTATTAAACGAACATCTCTACCTGACCACCCATTCGTGGTCTCTCCATTAGCGAGACGTGATAAATCCGTCCGAAATCCAAACTGTCATGTACCGGTGCCTATAAAATCCCTGTAACATGCTCAACAATCCAAAAAATGAAGACAATTGATATTCCTTTGCCAAGAATGATTGTAATAAAGTTTTACAAGCGTGACGAATCTCCGAGGTTATGATCTATGCACGTACTCCAAAGAAAAGGATTTTTCTCTCTCCATTGAATCATCTTTAGACAAATGGTTGCGACGGAATAATTGGACATTAGTCCTAATTCAGACGTTATAGGAGCTGAATTGAATGCTTGCTCCTCTTGGCTGGACACCGAGTTTTTTCTCGGCGCACGCTGCATTTCATTTTTCTAATTGTGCTCGGTGAAAAGCGGCCATGCTAAAGTGAAGAGCATAATTTAACTGGGCCTAATAAAGGATTACTATTCAACGCAGGGCCCATTATTTTCCAGCTGGACTCCCGACCGCTGGGGAATAGGAACGGCACTCTCACCTTTTCCCTTTTTTCTCACTTGCTCCCACTTCTGCTGAATCTTAAGTAAACGTATAAGTGCATGCGGAAACCGGCTCGGCTACTTAAGGAAAATTGGCGAAAACCAAAGAAAAAGGGAAGGCTCTAGTTTATTCATATGAACTGAGGAGCCTATAATGGCTGATATGTTTTTTTAATGGAAAAAAACATAGTTGATCCGAGCTAATTTCCCATGTGCGGCTTGGGCTCTGAAAGTAATCCATCACCTCGGTATGAGGCATGGCGGAGCCTCTAATGAAGCTCTCCTTCAGAGTTCTAGAGAATCGCGCTGTCAGTCTCTCCTCAATGCCGCGGCTGACACAATGGTCCGCCGATTGTTGCTTTCTCTTTGTACATGCTAACCCAAGCAGGGCCTTATACAAAATGAATGGACCGATGTAACCTTAGATTTGACAGGCCCTGCCATCCCAAAACACCTGTCAGTCACGCTTTTGTTGTTGGGTACAGGTGAGTTTGACAGGGGTGCGCTGTTGTGTGGAACAAACGCGCTTGTGCATATTTCTATCTGAGCTCGGCAAAGATGGAAGCAGTGTAGCTGGTTCGCGTTACCGTGTCAGGGCGAGCTCGCCTGAAGTGCTCCTGTGATCAAATGAGCACCTTCTTTTTGACAAAGCCCCGTGTTTTTCTGCTGGATTTTTGTTGTGGGTTGTAGAGCCCTCCACCCTTTTGCCCAATAGAAAAGAGAGTGTTTCTTCAGCTGAGAGGGGGTCACACTCCACTCGCCCGCGTGTCGCGAGGAAGGTAGAACTGAATGCACTCGCCTGTCCCTCTTGAAATGTCACTATCAAAGGTCTAGGATGCGCGTGCACGCGTGGAGGGGTTTTAGCGAAATTACAAGCAAGCTCTAAGAAATGGCAAGCTTGCTGATTCTCTCCTGCAAGATCTTCCGGGCGCTTTTCTTTTTCAGTACTTCGCGCCGTCATATCAAACTGATGACTTCATTATGGACCGAAAGGCTAGGGTTAGGTGGGAGATGTGAGCTTGCTTAATCGAGTGCTGTGCGGTTTATGGCTGTCTTTTATACCCGAGGGTAACTGCCTCGTGGCTAATGTTAATTCAGGAGGATATACAGCGCTACGTGGAAATATCTAGCAGGTAGATGCCACCTCACCATCAAGCTATTTGTCTGTCCACACCGAATGAGAAATGGCAGCGCGACGTGAGAATGAATAGATATTTGATGTATAATTACTAGTTAGGAGGGGTCTGTTTTCGGACCAATTCGTTTTGTATGACACATCAGAAAAATTGTCAGTTTTACATGTTTATTTTTTAGTATACTTTATCTAAACTAAAATTATTGTCAAGTTATTTTGGTGGTGAACGAGTAACTCATTCCCTCCAAAAAATTGGTCATCATTTATTTACACTCATTTCATAAAAGACGTCTGCCTCCTTCTGTGTAACACAAAAGAAGATATTTAGAGAAATGTTAAGTGGTTTTGTGTCCACACAATGGAGGTCAATGGGGTCCAATGTTATAAGGTTGCCATCATTCTTCAAATTATCTGAAGAATATAGAAATCAAACTGATTTAAAATGACGAGGTTAGCTGATGATAAAATATTTTTTGGATAAACTATTTTGGAAACGTTATAAACCCCAAATAAAAAAACACATCATGAATCAATCATCATAGGCTACGTTATAAAGGCTTTGAGGCCTACATCTAAAGCCCAAAGCTCCTTCCAAAACTCTTCAGATATATCTGTTATTAGAGCAAGGGGCTCGATGGCTGATTCACCTTTCATTTTGAGTCTCATCCGACCGGACACGAGCTTACCACAGTAGCCTTCAGATACCAGCGACATTTTACAGGGTGTGCGGAGTCTCCTCCACGGAAAGGGCAGGTACGCTTCAGGTAATACCACATTATGAGCTCCTGGAGTCTGGATTTCTGTGGATTCAAGCAGGTCCGCAACGACTTCATTGACAGTAAATCAATTTGAGCTTCTATGAATTATGCGCAGCGCGGGACATGTTGATGGTTTATCCCCCGGTACTGATATTTGAGAAGAACATATATATTGGAAAAGATTAGAGATTAGAGACCACAAATATTGAAGTAAATCAAGATTCCTTTCAATAAAACGACACTTGGGACTTGCTTTCTCTATCTTCCCCAGCATCCACGCATCACGGTCTGTGGCGCCGTGGAAGACTAGTGATTTTGTTGTTGTTCTTTCTGCTTTCTGACAACAAGTCACAGTCTACCTCAGTGCCCGGGTCCCTAGACTAGCGGTGTGGTTATGTGGAGATCACGTGATATCACGTACTTATAATTAACTGTGTTTTGGCGCCATTACACACCGTATACCAATTCTGCTGATTACCTGCCTTTGTTTAGTTTTTTGACAAAAACGTGTATTAAATGTTGGAATAAATTCAGCAGAGCGTTTATTTTTGCTGTAGCAAATATATCCCTGTAGGATCCGATTGCACGGGGCTGTTTTTTCCTTCCGCAGACCAACTTAAGGTGGACGCGGTTCTGTGTAGGAGGCGATACGTTTCAAGGCCTCGAGCTCCGACTCCGAGCTGATCTTTTATTCATGTACAGTTCTGACGAATCAATTATCTCAGATTCGCTATTGTGTTGTCCGTTACACGATACGTGATAGCATCTATGTTTTCCCTTTACCTAAAACTGATTAAAAACATCATTCTGAAGCCTGTCTGATTCGACTCTTTTATTTTGAACATTGCAAACAAAGCGTGTTTAACGCTGGCACGCAAATCGGGTAGCTCACGTTACACTTGTTGCTTTATTAATCAAATCGCCCGAGGTTATTAATCTAGTCCTTCTTAATTAAGAGGCCATAGATAGGCGAATTGCAGCATTTGTAATGGTATTGTGCAGACGATAGAT